>JAACNH010009842.1:0-10573 GCA_019447015.1 Hymenochirus boettgeri
ATTGTACACATGGTGCTAACTGTACACATGGTACTAACTGTACACATTGTGCTAACTGTACACATGGTTCCCATTGTACACACGCTGCTAACTGTACACATGGTACCAACTGTACAGATAGTTCCAACTGTACACATTAGGCTAACTGTATACATGGTACCAACTGTACACATTGTTCCAATTATACACATGGTGCTAACTGTACACATGATACCAACCGTACACATAGTGCTAACTGTACATGTGGTACCAACTGTACACATGGCTCCAATTGTACACATGGTGCTAACTTAGCGAGCAGTGTGTGGCTGGGAACTGTACACAGGTACTAAAAGCTGTACCATGGTTCCAATAATTACACCTTGGTGGGCTAAAAACTGTTCACATTGTACCCAAAAACTGTAGACGATGGTTTCAATTGTGCCATGATGGCTACCTGTACACATGGTGGGGAAACCGCGGGGGGCGGGAACGGTAGCCCCTAGGAGTTCCAACGGGTGTTACCCATGGTGCTAACTGTACCCGCTGGTACCATAGTTGTACACCTCGTTCCGAAACGGGGTGTGACACCTGTGTGCTAACGTGGTACAACATGGTAAACAACTGTTACAACATAGGTTCAACTGTACACATGTGTAGGGCGGGCAAGACACCGTGGGTACACGATTGGGGGTCTCTACATTGGAACTCGGGATGGGTGCTAACTTGTTCACATGGCAACCACCTGTGACACATGTTCGCAATTGTACACGGATTGTGCGTAACTGTGTGCACCAGTGGTAGGCCGGGGGGGGGAACTGTACACGAGGGGGGGGAAGGGGATGGTTACCAAACTAGTCCACATGGCAGATGGCCAAATTGTACTCATGGTGCTAACTGCACATTGGACCAAATGTACACATGGTTTCAATTTGTACACATGGTCTACTGGTTACACTGGTAGCCAACTGTACACATGGTACCAACTGTACACAGGGTACTGGGTGGCTAACTGGTACACATGGTACCAACTGTACACATGGGTAGCACATGACGTGAAGATGGAACGTACACATAAAGGAACCAGGGTGCAAACTGTACACATGTACACATGTGTACACAGGTAGGCCAAAAAAACGTACACATGGCTCCAATTGTAATCATGGTGCTAACGTGCACAGGTATAACTGTACACAGGTGGTTCCAATTGTCAACATGGTGCAACTGTTCACATGGGTACCAACGTACACATGGTTCCAATTGTACACAGGTGCTAAATGTTCACATTGTACCAACTGTACACATGGCCCCATTGTAACACTGGTGCTAACTGTAACATGGTACCAGCTGTACACCTAGTTCCCACTGTGATCATAATGCTAATTGTACACATGGGTACCAACTGTACACATAGTTCCAACTGTACACATGGTGCTAACTGTACACATGGTACCAACTGTACACATGGCTCCAATTGTGTACACATGGTACTAACTGTACCATGGTTCCAGTTGTACACATGGTGCTAACTGTTCACATGGCTCCCATTGTACACATGGTGCTAACTGTACACATGGACCAACTGTACACATAGTTCCCACTGTACGCATTGTGCTAACTGTACACATGGTACCAACTGTACACATGGCTCCAATTGTACATATGGTGCTAACTGCACATGGTACTACTGTACACATGGTTCCAATTGTACACATGGTGCTAACTGTACACATGGTACCAACTGTACAGATAGTTCCAACTGTACACATTGTGCTAACTGTATACATGGTACCAACTGTCATATGGCTCCAATTGTACACATGGTGCAACTGCACATGGTACCAACTGTACACATGGTTTCAATTGTACACATGGTGCTAACTGTTCACATGGTACCAACTGTACACATGGTTCCCTTGTACCATGCTGCTAACTGTACACATGGTACCAACTGTACAGATGTTCACACTTACACATTAGGCTACCTGTAACATGGTACCAACTGTAACTGTTCCAATTATACACATGGTCTACGTACACATGATACCAACCGTACACATAGTGCTAACTGTACATGTGGTACCAACTGTACACATGGTTTCAATTGTACACATGGTGCTAACTGTTCACATGTACCAACTGTACACATGGTGCTAACTGTACACATGGTACCCACTGTACACATATGCTAACTGTACACATGGTACCAACTGTACATAGTTCCAACTACACATGGTGCTAACTGTACACATTGTTCCAATTGTACACATGGTGGTAACTGTACACATTGTACCATTGTACACATGGTGCTAACTGTACACATGGTATTAACTGTACACAGGTGCTACTGTACATAGGTACCAACTGAAACATGGTACCAACTTTATTGGTGCTAACTGTACACATGTTATTAACTGTACACATGTGTTCACAATTCACATGGTCCACACTTACACATGTGTCAACTGTACACATGGTATTAACGTACACATTGTTCCAACTGTACACATGGTGCTAACTGTACCATGATGCCAATTGTACCACATGGTTCTAACTGTACGCATTAGCCAATTGTACACATGGTGCTAACTGTCGCATTGTTCCAATTGTACATTGTTCCAACTGTACACATGTGCAACTGTACACTCGGTGTCTAAATATACACATGGTGCTAACTGTACCTTGGTGATAATGTACACATGGTGCTAACTGTACACATATAATTTTCTCTCAAGCTTCTTACACACCAAAATATGTCACAAGCCTACCTGTCCATTCTTTTAAAGGCAGTTTGAAAAACCTTATGCTATTATTCTTAGAGATGCAAATCTCAGTTTTTGCTAATGACATTGCTTAAACCTCCATTTACTTCTAACCCCTCCTTTTCCAAGCTGCATACCCAAGCGTGTGCTCCCCCATCTATCTAATATGTTACA
This sequence comes from Hymenochirus boettgeri, assembly GCA_019447015.1. Classification (NCBI taxonomy): domain Eukaryota; kingdom Metazoa; phylum Chordata; class Amphibia; order Anura; family Pipidae; genus Hymenochirus; species Hymenochirus boettgeri. The sequence continues at coordinate 2,916 of JAACNH010009842.1, forward strand.
AGTACTTGTATCTCCCTGTGCTGATGGGGGGGGGGGGTAACAGTGAGTGAAACTGATTTCCCATTTCACACGTTCACATATTTATTCTCACCTGGAAGGCCTCAGCTTATATTTACTTTAAGTTTGTGTGACCCTTAATATGTAAAGTGACAATCTGTTATGTTTCATGTACTTTATTGGTACAGAAAGAATAACCACCATTTAAATTAAAGAATAGGTAAGTTAGTGACTGAACTCAACCTTTTAGACGTGGCCTAACATAACAGTGTCACTATTGTAGATTTATTTGTAAATTCCATTCCAGCATTTAGATTTGGAAGAAATAAGTGAGTGAAAAAGGGTGTACATGTTCATATTAGTGGTTTTTGGAACACATGCACTGAGCATTTACTACCTCAAGGTGGCGCCAAAAAGACACCAAAATTATTTATTAGTATATCTTTGTATTCAGTTGATCAACTGGATCTAAAGTTTAGTTTCTGAAGACCTTTCACTAGTCATCTGATTGCTTCTCAATTTAGAATACGGATCAAGAATCTGTAGGCAATTAGTACCCTGGATAGTCCCAATTAGCATATGACAGCCAGGTGTTGAGAGAACTTCTGAATGCAAGGTGTTGATTGCATTGAGGCTGAGAAGTGTCAGGATAAGTTCAAAGCAGCATTTTACATAGTAGACAGTTGGACCCCCCACCACCACCTCTATCAGTCTTGGTTTCTTTTTTTCACATAATGGCCTCATTGACACCTTTCTTGAACCAGTACTGTTCCTTTGCCAAGATGTGACATTACAATCTTCAAAAGTTGTCCTTTTTACTTAAGATGCTGATACAACGTCTGACCTAAGGAATTGGCTCTTCTGTCTGGGCTATACATAGGGTACTTAATTGCCAACAGATTCTTGCACAAGTCATTCTAATTGAAAAGCCAATCGGATACTAGAGAAACATCTTCAAGAACTAAACTAGTCCAGTTGGTCTACCTTAATACAACAGATATACCATGACCTTTGGTGATTTAGGGAATGCTCAGTGCAGCCCTCCCTCTCCCTCCTGTTTTTCTCTCCCTCCCCCTAACATTAAAACCTTTTGATATGCGGTAGGGCATGCTCCCCCAGCCCCAACATTAACATTTTGTTAGAAAGTCCCCCAAACTTTACTTACCTACTTCCCTGTCTCCTCCAATGTTCAGAACTCCCGGCGCCGCGGACCGTGATTGGTTGCCTCTCAGCCATCACAGAGATGCGGCTGCCGTTCCCGCCCCCTGTTGCAATTCCATGCAAGCAGAGAGCCGGGACACTGCGGCAGAGGAAAGAGGATGAAGTAAGGATCAGGGCACTTTCTATCAATAATATTAATGCGGTTTGGGCTGGGGGAGCATGCCCTACCAATATCAAAAGTTTTTATAAGGGTGGACATGCCCTTTAATGTAAGAAAAATTATACAATTTCTACAAAATAGTTTATATTTGGCACAGTGATTAAAGATGGGCAGATCTGCGCATGCTAAGGATAGATAAGAACTGACGCTAAAAGGGCAGGAGAAAACTAATGTCACAGCTGTGGAGAATGGCCTTATTACTTACCCCAGAGTGAAAACTTTAAAAGCTATTCTAGAAAAAGCCTTCTGTAAAAATTCTTAAACTGGTATATCTCTATGGCATATTCTCTTTGAAATGCTGCGTTTCAAGCTCAATGTTTATACTAAAATTTTCCCTTTCTACAGTAAATGTAAAATAGTGACTATGTACGACACATAAGTCAGCCTACTTAGAACATTCAGTGCAGCAGCTCTTACATAGTCAGAACATATATGCCAATGATTATCTACTATGTAAATATACAGTGCCACTATAAGAGCAGTAGGAGTTTCTGGTGTCAGAAACTAAAGCTGCATCTTTTTTTTTTAGGATCAGTAGTATCTGAAGAGACCTGAGACCAATAGGCCAATGTGGGGTTCTGTCTCTTTTTTAAGTTATTGTTAAATTTGGTAGAGAACTAATGTAATAACAAAACTGTATTTCTACATGAAAAAGACAGGTCTTTGAGTTCAGACACATCACATGTTTGGGTTTTAGGAAACAGTCATGTGGTTTCAGTTTAGGTATCTCTAGTGGTGTTTTGAACATTGAAGGCCTTACAATTCTTTGTCTAAAATGTCCTTGTATTAAAAGTTTCCTCATTGCCAGCAGACATGAATTCCTCAATAAGAGATGAAAAACATGCATTAGATTTCTAACCTTGACCAAGCACTAGTTTTTTTCTTTTTGATTTAATCCACAGGCCCTAGTACAATATTCCTAGCAAAAGATAATGACTGGATATCATTCCTTGCTTTTACAGAAATCTGTGGTAATTTTACATACCCGTTAGCAAAATACAGTAAGAAAAAAAAACACCCTCTATGCCCTATACTATGAAATACAAAAGTTCACTAATTCTTTTTGACTTCAGGAAGCACTCTATGACCCAAGAGGCAGGTTGCCTTTAGCTTTTATACTGTCCCTAAACTGTTTTTAATGTTTGATTTGTTTCATTATAAAGGCTTCATTCTATTTCACAGGTTATTTTCATTAACGCTTTATATGATAATTCAATTTATATATTGGGAATATCCACTTCCAGCATTCCTGCATGTTTAAATATCTGCATATAGTGTGCATATGCATATGCGGTGCATTAAATTTTACCATTATAGTGTCAATCTGACTGTAAAAACTATAGAACATGGGGTTGGTACATAAAAGGTGTAAAGGTTTTCCCATGCTATTATGTGCAGCAACCAATCAGATGTTTATCTAACTGCAGTAACACAGTAAAAAGCTAACATCGGATTGGTTGCTGCACATTATAGTACAGGGAAATATCACACCTCTTATGGCGTCAGGCCCCATGTATGAAATTAAATACTTATGCAGATAAACAGGGTGATGCTGAGAGGTGCTATCACTATGATGCAATAGCATTACCTATGTATTAATTAATAGCATGTCTCAGTCCATCACAATCCTGACTTTGTGGGACTTTCATCAGCTATCAGCAGACATTAAATAGTTCGGCAAAAGTTGGCGTTATCACTTTATTACGTTGTTACAGCGATTGTGTGGGTAGGTTTAGCAAAATCGCTACAGCTACCACAAAACTGGTCTTAGCCACGCTTACCTTTATTATATTGGTTATTGTTACTACCAGCTTGCAGTGATTAGGGCTCATGGTCATCTCCCTAAAAGTAAATATTTTTGTAATTGAATAAAGGGGATATGGAATTTTCTTGCCCACTATTTTCCTTTTTCTTCTTAGGTGGCAATGGGATCTTCAGGTTGGTTTTGTTTCTGTCTACCTGTCCGATTCCTTGCTTGGCGGCTTTGCTACAGGAGCATCTTCACCATCTTACTTCACACAGTTAAATACCTCCTAGGAATAAATATACCCGTGCCAACGGGATTGGCTCTTGATATACACTTGGATTTACATCTTCCAGAACATTCACCTGACCAATATCTGTGATCTTGTCACTAGCATTTTGTGCCTTCTTGTTCTCATTCCAGCCAAAGAACTCAACGAATGCTATAAATCTAAACTCAAGGCTCCAATTCCTGTTGTGAATTATTTGTTGTTGTTGCTGCAACACTTGCTCACATTTTGGCCATTTGAAAGAAAACTATGGTTCTAGCATAGCTGGTACTATACCTACTGGGTTTCTTATGCCAAAATCCCCTCAATGGAGTCTTATCCCCAATATTGCTTTAGGTGCTTTATCTATTGCCATATTGGATTGCAATCACAGTGCTCTGTCTGAGATGTTTGCTAAGAAGCATGGGTATGAGGTTAAGGCCAATCAGGAAAGTATGCTATGGCTTTTGCAATATAATTCCAGCCTTTTTTCACTGTTTCACAACTAGTGCAGCTCTTGCGAAAACACTTGTGAAAGAGTCGACAGGATGCAGTACCCAAGTTTCAGGGATCATGACATCCCTGGTCATTTTACTAGTACTTCTTGTATTGCGCCACTGTTTATTCTCTCTCAAAATGTGTGCTGGTGTTATAACCATTGTGAATCTAAGAGGTGCTCTAAGAAAATTTGGAGACTACCCAAGATGTGGAAAGTAAATAAAGTGGACACATCCATTGGCTAGTTACCATGTTTTCTTCGCATTGATTAGCACAGAACTTGGCCTACTTATTGGCATTACCTTTTCCATACTCTGTGTCATTGTAGGTCTCAAAGGCCTGGGACAACTCTTCTTGGTCAGGTGGACAATACAGAAGTCTATGAGTCCTGACTAATAAAAAACTAAACACAATTCCAGGCATCAAGATCTTTCGATTTGAAGCCCCTTTGTATTATGTAAACAAGCAGTGCTTTAAAAAATCTTTGTACAAATATCTGGTGTTGACCCTGTGATAGTGGCAGCAGCTGCCAGAAAGAAGGCAAAAAAGATTGAGAAATTACAAAAGCAAGAGGGCATTGTGGAAATAACTGCCAGGGAGAAACTACAACCCTCTACAATGAACATCATCTTCATACTGTGATTATCGATTGCACACCATTCAGTTCATTGACACCGCAGGACTGAGCACCTTGAAAGAGGTCCTTAAAGACTATACAGATGTTGGTATTCAGGTGTTGCTGGCTCAGTGCAACATTTCTGTAAGAATTCCCTTCGGAATGGGGATTACTTTAAAAGGGAAGAATGTAGCACGGTGTTCCATAGTGTTCACACACGCATTGCAGTTTGCATTATACAAACCCAAGACCAAAATGATTCTTATAAAATGGCTCTGTCGTTTAGAATTGGGTTGAGCTGGACCAGTGTATGTAGCCAAGCTCAATATAAAGCTTAGTTCAGCTAATTTAAGCGATGTGCAATGCACAATTTGTAATAGTACAAAGGAAAAAAAGTACCGTATATGCAATTTTTTGAACTGAAAGTGATTTCATAGTTGTAGCCTATATAAGATTGTGTTCCTGTATTAAATTTTTCACTGCTTTAGGATATCCAGTGGGATATTTTAACATTTGTGGGTCATGGTGTTAAATGAAAATACCTATAGGATGTTTTATTTCTTTTCATAATTTCATTTGGCCAGTAGACGCTACCTTAACTGATATGGATTACGTATTAGAGCAAACTTTACCTTAACATATTACTTAAAATCACTATAACTAACTTGTGTTTTTAACCTTATTCTCTCCTTTTGCCTCTCTCCAAACTGACGTGAAAAATTATGTTAATTTACCAATTCTTTTTACCCCCAGAAAGCTAAATAAATCACAGAGCTAATTATTTTATACCATATAATATTATTGAGATTGCTCCGAAAACACTAGTCTATTTATTTAAAGTGAACTTGACCTTTAATAGTGTCTTGTAATTTGTAAAATGCACTTTTCAGGTTTCAGATTATTTAAAGGGCATGTCCACCCCAAAACTAACTTTTTATATTATTTGGCCCAAATAAGTGCTCCAAAACAAACTTTACAGCATGTAAATCGGTCCAGTGGTTCAAAAGTTACAGACCTTTGTAGCTGGCTTACTCCTGCAGCATGGACCAATACAGTGATGAACAGAGACAGGTTACATTACCTTGCTCTGTTCTTTTCATGTTCTTGAGCACTGTCTGTTACAATCCAGCAGTGAGAACAGAGGAAGTTTCATCAGTAATGGTCTGACCCTGGATCCCTCCTCTTTCCCTTCTCAACCAATCACAGCTGTAAAGTATGTGTGCTGAAGAAATCCAGGATCAACAGCTGCAGCCAGCCAGCCCAGAGATAGAGAGAGACACACACAGGCAAGAATTTTTTTTTTTTCCTAAGCGTCAGCTCGGGGTCATCTAAAGAGGAAGTGGAGAGGAAGTGCAGCCTGATATGATTCTCATTAAATATCAGCAAGGCAAATGATTCTTAGAAAAATGAACATGGCGTTTTGAGGTTGGTGGTATTATATAAAGAACATATAAAAAGTTTATTTTTGGGTGGACATATACCCTTTAATTTCTCTGATAATGGCACTTCTTTTTAGGCTAGGTTTACATTACATGTTATGGTTATGGTAAACCATTTTAGTTTTAGCACTACTATTGCAGATGTTTTATATTTTTTATCAAGTGTGTGTTTAAAGAGTGTATACCCAATGGCCTTTAGTATTACACTATAAAGGGGAGGGATAAAGCTGTAGTTGTTCTTTATAAGTCCCCTTAAAACAAAGCTATTCTTATTTCTATATATGTAAAAGAAGCATCACTTTACACAGTGGCTCCTAGTAGTTGCACATACATAGACCAGAGCAAAAGTCTGTTGCTTTATGGAACTTAAAATATTCTTATCTAATAAAAATCGGGGGGGGGGGGGGGGTGCGTGCATATCAATGGATAGTTTTGCGTTAATTTTTTATAGCTTAATTGTTTGTTGCTTTTAGAATTACTTTTATTAAAGAATAAACATTTTAATGTAGAAGACGCTTGTCAATGATCAGTGACACAGATTCACGGCAGATTTAAGGAAGGTTTACCTGCTGTGATTTATTCTGAATTGAAGCAAACCTTCCTTATTGTAATCTTTCAGGTTTATTCAATAAAAGTTCTTATCGTTAAAAAGGTGCTAATTTTGCCCCAACCAATCAAATGTTGGCTTTCAAATGTTAAATAAGATCTGATTGGTTGGGGCAAAGTTTTTATTTATTTTTAACGATAAGAACTTTTATTGAATCTCCCCCGTTTGTATTTTATGTACTTATTGCACATAGAATGTGCATTCTATTCATTTATACAATTACTAAGAGCTGGATTGGTTCTTCTGATGTCCTCACACATTACCCAAGATCTCATTTTGGGTAATGATTACTAGTTTGATCAAAAGCTAATTGGAAGACACAGTCTCACCTGTGTGCCTATATTTCTAAATTGTTTGCATCTAATACAAATTATTTCTTTTTAAACTGATAAGCTATGTGCTGCTCCACTAATGCAGAATATTTAGTTCTTTTGATTTGATTACTCCTCACTGCATTTGAAAAGCCCTGAGATATTAACAGGGCGATGCACTAACGGGCGACCGCTCATGTTTTGGTGTTTAAGTCACGCTAACCGATGTTTATGGGTTAGCGTGACTTAAACTTCTATCTCCTTGCGCGGCTGTGTGCTAGCGCGAAGTAATACTGTGCAACTCTGCAGCAATGTTATATGCCGAAAGAGGCATTCTAATAGCTAATAGCTGACGTTAAAAAGTGTCAAGAATAGAAATCGACAGGTAGCCGATGCCCAAGAGCTGCTATCGGCATATAACATGCCGGCTGTTTGCACCGGTAGCGGCTCTCAGTGCATCGCCCTGTAATTGTTTAGGAATATCTGGAAAATACAATTTGATCTTTAGGCTATTGGGGAAATACTGATTACTAATGTATTCATTTTTGTTAAAAATATTGATTCATTTTATTTGTTTTCTGTTTAAACTGATAAGGGTTTTTTGGTGAGGGTAAAAGAATGATATTGACATATTGGTGTGTGGGGAGTTTTTCATACTGGTGCTCTAGTCTTTATCATCAGTCCCTGGACACAGACTCCTGTTGATATTATACTTGCATGCAAACTAGGTAATCAGTATAAGGCACTATGGATAGGTCGCAAACTGTGTTCATCACCAATTGATTTGGATGTGTGTT
>JAACNH010009843.1:0-10572 GCA_019447015.1 Hymenochirus boettgeri
CCGGTCGTATAACGATACCGGTCGGTATTGTTACGATAACGGTCGGATTCTATGATACCGCGTTGGTATGTACGAAACGGTCAGTCATTGACGGTTAACGGTTTCTGTATTCTACGATAACGGTCAGTATTCTATGATAACGATCAGATTCTTGAGAACGGTCAGATTCTACGATAACGGTCCGTTATTATACGATAACGGTCAGTATTCTACGATAACGGTCAGTATTCTACGATAAACGGTCAGTATTCTACGAAACGATCAGTATTATACGATAACGGTTCAGTTCTATGATAAAGCAGTATTCTACGTAATGGTCAGTATGTCTACGATAATGGTCAGTAGTTCTACGAAACAGTCAGATTCTATGATAAACAGTTCAGTATATACGATAACGGTCGATTATACGATAACGGTCAGTATTCTACGATACGGGCGGTATTCTACGATAACAGTCAGTATTCTATGATAACGGTCAGATTCTATGATAACGGTCAGTATTCTACGATAACAAGCCAGTATTCTACGATAACGGTCAGTATTATACGATATCGGTCGGTATTCTACGAGATTCTACGATCAGTATTCTACGATAACGGTCAGTATAACGATACGGTCGGGATTGTACGATAACGTCAGTATTCTACGTGTAACGGACGGTATTGTAGCGATACACGTCAGTATCGATGATAACGATCAGTATTCTCGATACGGTCGTTTATGTACGATAATGGTCCAGTATTCACGATAACGGTCGGTATTGTACGATAACGTCAGTATTTACGATAACGGTCGATAATTTACGAGTACCCAGTACCGTAGATTTACGTAGCGATTATTGTAGGTTGCGATCGATATCATTAAAATAACGGTCCATCTCAGAGAAACACGGTTGTATTTTTAAGATAACGATCGGTTTGTTTTTTTTTTTTGTTATTATACGATAAAGAGTGGGTTCTACGATAACGGTCAGTATTCTATTGATTACGATCAGTATTCTTACGATAACGGTCCTCTCGATGATAACGCCGTCAGTATTGCTACGATAAACGGTCAGGATTCTACGAGTACCGGTCGGTATTCTCCGATAACAGTCAGTATTCTATGATAACGGTCAGTGATTCTATGATAACGGTACAGTATTCTACAGATAACAGCCAGTATCTACGTAACGGTCAGTATTCTACGATTACCGTCCGTATTCTACGATAAACAGTCAGTTTCTATGATAACAAGTCAGTATTCTACGATAACGAGTCAGTATGCTACGATAACGGTCAGTATTCTCGATACGGTCGGTTATTCTACGATTACGGTCGGTATCTACGATAACAGTCAGTTTCTTGAAACGGTCAGTATTCTATGAAACGGTCAGTATTTACGATAACAGCCAGAATGCTACGATAACATCAGTATTCTAGGATAACGGTCAGTATTCTATGATAAACGTCAGTATTCTACGATAACAGCCATGTATCTACGATAACCGGTCAGTATTCTACGATTACCGGTCGGGTATCTACGATAACGGTCGGTATTCTATGATAACGGTCGGATTGTACGATACGATTCAGTATTCACGATACGGTTCAGTATTCACGATAACGGTCAGTATTCTACGATACCGGTAGGTATTCTACGATAACGGTCAGTTTCTACGATATACGATCAAGTATTCTACGATAACGGTCAGTATTCTAACGATACCGGTCGGTATTGTACGAAACGGTAGTTTCTACGATAACGGAGGGTTATTGTACGATAACGGTCAGTATTCGATGATACAGACAGTATTCTACGATACGGTCGGTATTGTACGATAATGTCAGGATTCTCGAGAACGGTCGGTATTGTACGATAACGCGTCAGATTTTACGCTAACGTCGAATTTACGATACCCGTTACCGTAGATTTACGGTAAGCGATATGTAGGATGAGATCGATATCATAAAATAACGTCATCTCATAGAAAACACCGCGTTGTATTTTTACGAGAACGATCGGTATTTATGATAACGATCGGGCACTTCTACGATAACGATGGTTTTATACGATAACGGTCAGTATTCTATGATAACGATCGTATTCTACGATAACGGTCAGTATTTCTATGATAACCAGTCAGTATATTCTACGATAATGGTCAGCATTCTACGATAATGGTCAGTATTCTACGATAACAGGTCAGTATTCTATGATTAACAGTCAGTATTCTTATGGATACAGTCAGTATTCTCCGATAAACGCGTCAGTATGCTACGATAACGGTCAGTATTCTAAAAGAATTCATTATTATACGATACTGGTCGGTTATGTACGAAACGAGTCAGTATTCGACGATAACGGAGGTATTGTACGATAACGGTCGTATTCTATGATATACGATCAGTATTCTACGATACCGGTCGGTGTATTGTACGATAATGGTAAGTATTCTACGGATAACGGTCGGTATTGTACGATAACGGTCAGGATTTTACGATAAACGGCGGTAATTACGATACCAGTACTAGATTTACGGTATTTAGCGATAGTGTAGGATTGCGCTCGATATCATAAAATAAACGGTCCATCTCATAGAACACCGGTTTTTTGTTATTTTTCGGAAAACGATCGGTATTTCTATGATACGATCGGCATTATACGAAACGATTGTTTTATACGGATAACCAATCGGTATTCTACGATAACGGTCGGTATTCTATGATAACGATCAGTATTTATGAAGCGGTAATGTATTCTATGATAACGATCAGTATTCTACGAAACGGTGGTGTCTACGGAACGGTTGGGATTCTATGATAACGATCAGTATTCTTGATACGGTCGGTATCTACGATAACTGGTCAGTATTTACGTAACGGTCCGTATTCTACGGATAACGGTCAGTATTCTATATAAGGTCAGGATCTATGATAAACGATCAGTATTTCTACGATAACGGTCAGTATTCTACGATACCGGCGGTGATGGACGATACCGGTCGGTATTCTATGATACGGTCTTATTGTTACGATAACGTCAGTATTTTACGATAACGGTCAGTATTTTCTACGATAACGGTAAGTATTCTATGATTAACGATTCAGTATTCTACGATAACGGTTGGATTCTACGATAACGATAAGTATTCTACGATAACGGTCAGTATTCTACGGATACCCGGTCGGTATGGTGTGATACCGGGCGGTATTCTATGTAACACGGCAAGCGTATGGTACCAGATCACCAACGGTCCAGTATTTTACCCGCATAACGGTCACGAAGTACTTTACGATAACGGTCAGTATCGCACCCTGGATAACGATCAGTATTATCGATAACGGTCAGGATTCTATGATAACGATCAGTATTCTAAGATAACGGTCAGTATCACGCTAACAGTCCGTATTCTACGATAACGGTAGGTATGTACGATACCGGTCGGTATGGTACGAGAACGGTAGGTATTCTATGATAACGGTCGGTATTGTTCATAAACGGTCAGTATTTTGGATAAAGGTCAGATTCTATGATAACGGTCAGTATTCTACGATAACGGTCAGTATTTCTATGATAACGATCAGTATATTCTACGATAACGGTCGGTTTATTCTATGATAACAAATCGTATTCTACGATACGGTCGGTATTCTACGATAACGATCAGATTCTATGAGAACGATCAGGATTCTATGATATAACGATCAGTAGTCTACGATAACGGTCGGTATTATATGAAACGATCAGTTTCTCGTAACGGTCGGGATTCTATGATAACGATCGTATTCTACGATAACGGTCGGTATTCTATGATAACGATCAGTATTCTACGCCGATACGGTCGGTATTCTACGATTAACCGATCAGTATTCTGATAACGATCAGTATTCATGATATAATGTTATAACGAGCAGTATTCTACGATAACGGTCAGTTTCTACGAAACGGTCATTATTCTATGATAACGTCAGTATTCTACGAAACGATCAGTAATTTCTACGATAACGGTCAGTATTTCTAAGTACGTCGGTTATTCTATGAACCGGTCCCCCCGGCGACTTTAGCTACACGAGAACGGTTCAGTATTTACGATAGCTCCACCCGCATATTCTATGATAACGTTCCCACGTAAAGTACGAGTAACGGTCAGTAGTCTCCATGATAACGATCAGATTTATGAAACACGATCAGTAATTCTAGAAACGGGCTGGTTATTATATGATAACGGTCCCAGTATTTCGATACCGGCGGTATTGTACGATAGACGGTCGGTATTTATGATACCGGTCGGTATTGTACGATAACGGTCAGTATTTTTACGGGATAACGGATCAGTATTCTACGAAAGGTCAGTATTCTACGAGAACGGTCAGTATTCTATGATAACGGTCCAGATTCTATGATAATCGATTCAGTATTCTACGGGATAACGGTCAGTATTTATGATAACGGTAGTATCTATGGATAACGGTCAGTATTCTACGATAACGGTCAGACAGTATTCTATGATAACGTAGTATTCTATGATAACGGTCAGTATTCTACGATAACGGTCAGTATTCTACGATAACGGTCAGTATTCTATGATAACGGTCAGTATTCTACGATTAGCGTCGTCAGTATCTATGATTAACGATCAGTATTATACGATAAACGCGTCAGTTATTCTATGATACACAGTCAGTATCTACGACTACATGCGTCAGTATCTACGATAACGGTCATATTCTAGATTACGGTCGTATTCTACGATACCGTCTGTATTCTACGCATACAGTCAGTATTCATGCTAACGGCAGTAGTTCTACGATAAACGGTCAGTATTCTACGATAACAGCCAGTCTTTACGATAAACGGTAAGTATTCTACGATACCGGTCGGTATTCTACGATAACGGTCAGTATTTAAGATACGTCGGTATTGTACGATAACGATCAGTATTCTACGATAACGGTCAGTATTGACGATAACGTGTCAGTATTCTATGACTAAACGATCAGTATCTACGATAACGCAGTCAGGTATTCTATGATAACAGTCAGTATTCTACGATAATGGTCAGTATTCTACGATAACGTCAGTATTCTACGATAACAGTACAGTATTATAGTGATAACGGTCAGTAGTCTACGATAACCGAGTTCAGTACTTCTACGTAAGGTCGGTATTCTACGACGGTGAGTCGGGGTTTCTACGATAAACAGTCAGTATTCTATGATAACAGGTCAGATTACTGAGCAGATACTACGTCAGTATTTCTACGAACGCAGTCGTATTCTACGATAACGGTCGCTATTCTACGATTAAGGCTGATATCACGTCTCAGTCTTTACGATAACGGTCGTATTCTACGATACCGGTCGGTATTGTACGATTAACGGTCAGATTCTACGATAACGGACGGTGGTATGGTACAGAGGAACGGTCAGTATTCTATGATAACGATCAGTTATTCTACGATACGGTCGGTATTGATACGATAATGGTCATTATCTACGATAACGGTCGGTTTATTTGTTACGCTAACGGTCAGATTTCAAGATACGGTCGGTAATTTACGATACCAAGACCGTAGATTACCCGGTTCAGCGATATTGTAGAATTGACGATTGCGCAGATACATAAAATACGGTCCAATCTCATAGAACAACGGTGTTATTTTACAGAGTAGATGTTTTATAAATAGGGCCCTTAGAGCGGCACCTTCTGGTTAACGTGCCATTGCAAGCTCACACTCACTCACGCACACGTAAACCATGTGACATAACGTACCACTTCAATCGCCTGATCACCCCATTGGCTAAAAGACAAGCCAGATAGGAGCACTAGGTGCTCTTGGCAGTGAGCTTCCCACTGCAGAGGACCTCAGGCTGAGACTGGAGATGACCGTGCCCCAAACTGATTAGCTTGCTGATAATTGGATAGGATATTCCGTGACGCCATGTTCAGTCTAGAGAGATGGAATTCTGGGACTTCCTAAACAACCAACAGCCACGACAAATGGAGACAGAGACACCGCTTGTTTACCTTTGTTATCTGGTGACTTTAGTTCCTTATTAGTTCATCCACCACTATGTTGACAGATTTTTAACACCCTTTAGCATTCCATCTTTCATGAGTAGCCATCGAGCGATACCTAGGATTTGATGATATTGAAGGATGTGATTGTGTTAATCTAAACAAAATAGGAATTGGTAGACGAGCCATAAACTGTATTAAAATTTGAACATATTCTGCACTTACAAGCTTGTACAATCAATGTTTTGTGACGGAGAATAGAGTAGAAATAGATCCTTTAAAAGGACTTAAGGATAGTAAGTTACTACCATCTATGACTTTGTGCCACAATGTTTCATCTATAAAAATACCAAAGTCACTCAAAGTGATATTAATTTCTTACAAGATTCCTTTCTGGTTGTACCTCCGTGGGGATGGCACCATAATTTTATTCACTCTATGTAGCTCTGTGTGTTGTATCAGACAAATCCTCATGCTCATTCAATCTATTCTATCTGGGCAAAGTCAATGTAAACCTTCCTCTGTGTCGTTCTTTTACATTCATGTTCCCTTAACTCTATTTCTATAAAGTATTAATTCGTTATCCATCGGGATACAAGAGTAGAAACATTAGTAGAAGTATATTCTGCTATTTCAGTGGCACATCCTTGGATAAATTCAACCAATTAATACTGTGCTGAATCCACACACCACCTTCAGGGAGACTGCAGACCCCTCCTCAAGTGGGTGGAAAGGGGGGCAATCCGAAACGTATTGTGGATTTAGCACAGCATAAGTAGTTGAAGAGTGTGCCCCTCTCCTTTTTCCCTGCTTGATACTTAACCTAACGTGGCACAATCTTCCAGAGTTAACTTTTACATTTTCCTGGACTCTACACCACTTTATACAGATTGCATATTATTGACCATTGATGGTTTTTTGCCTGAAAATGTTCAAGGCCTCTTGTAAACTTGTTTGTCTTGATATTTCTCGGAGAGAACAACTTTATTGAAGATAATTCCGACACAAGTTTATTGTTAATTTGAATCTATATAAAACTTTGAATGGCTGGGAGATTTTGTGATGACTTGGTATGCTTAGATTCAGGACCCTGAAAAAACATAGGCTACTTTACAACATTATAAACCCCCTTACCTCTTTTTTTTACCCTTTCATTATGTTAAGTTAAAGGGGGATAACGATCTGACCTGCGTGCTGCTATCAGGTGAGTGATTGCCCACACACAATTTAACCTGAGGTTACACAACACAATATGCAGCCAGCAAGAACAGCGATGCCTTGGGGACAACACACGAACCTCCATCACTCGGTGCTCAGTTGTAACAGTAAGCCCTTAGTTCACAAATCACCAGTGTTACAGACAGCCCTCCAGTTCACTATCCATCAGGTTACAGACAGCCCTCCAGTTCCAATAATCACTCATTGTTACAGACAGCCTCTAGTCACAAATCACTCAGGTTACAGTCATCCCCCAGTCCACAAATCACCCAGTGTTACAGTCAACCCTCCAGTCACAAATCATCAAGTGTTACAGTAAGTCCTCCAACCCTAGGCTTTGTTTGACTGGCCTGAACCCTGGCCCTGAATCCTGGGGTTTCTTTTACTATCCTTCTGGCTCTGAACCCTAAGCTGTGTTTGGTTAAACTGACTCTGAACCCCTAGAGTTTCTTTTACTACCCTTCTGGCCCTGAACCCCTAGGGCTTGTTTGATACCTTCTGGCTCTAAAACCCTAGGCTTTGTTTGATTACCCTTCTGGCTCGAGAACCCTAGGCTGTGTTGATTACCCTTCTGGGCTCTGAACCCCTAAGGTTTGTTTGATTAGTTGCTTGCCCTGAATCCTAGGGCTTGTTTGACTCCCTTCTGGCTCTGAACCCCTAGAGTTTGTTTGATTACCCTTTGGCTCTGAACCCCTAGAGTTTGTTTGACTTCCTTCTGGCTCTGAACCCCTAGAGTTTGTTTGATTACACTTCTGGCTCGGGAACCCCTAGCTTTGACTACCCTTTGGCTCTAAACCCCTAGAGTTTGTTTGACTACCCTTCTGGCTCTGACTCCTAGGTTTTTTTTAATTTCCTTCTGGCCTGAACCCCTGGTTTGGTTGAATACCCTTCTGGCCCTGAAACACCTAGGCTTTGTTTAATTACCTTTGGCTCTGAACCCTAGGGTTTGTTTGATTACCCTTCTGGCTCGAGACCCCAGCATTTGTTTAACTACCTTTGTGGCCCTGAACCCTTAGACTTGTTTAACTACCCCTCTGGCCCTGACCCCTAGGGTTTGTTTGTATACCCTTATGGCTCTGAACCCCTAGGCTTGTTTAATTACCCTTCTGGCTCTGAACCCCTAGGCTTTGTTTTAACTACCCATCTGGCTCTGAACCCCTAAAGTTTGTTTGATTACTCTTGGCCCTGAATCCCTAGGGCTTGTTGACTACCCTTCTGGTCCTGAACCCCCGGCTTTTTAAATTTCCCTTCTGGTTCTGAACCCAGGGTTTATTTGACTACACTTCTGGCTCTGAACCCCTAGAGTTTGTTTGGTTACCCTTCTGGCTCTGAACCCCTAGAGTTTGTTTGACTTCCCTTCTGGCTCTGAACCCTAGAGTTTGTTTGATTACCCTTCTGGCTCGGGAACCCCTAGGCTTGACTACCCTTCTGGCTCTAAACCCCTAGAGTTTGTTGACTACCTTCTGGCTCTGAACCCTAGGCTTTTTTAATTTCCCCTTCTGGCCCTGAACCCTAGGTTTTGGTTGACTACCCTTGGGCCCTGAAACACCTAGGCTTTGTTTAATTACCTTTTGGCTCTGAACCCTCGGGTTTGTTTGATTACCCTTCTGGTCCTGACCCCTAGCATTTGTTTGACTACCTTTCTGGCCCTGAACCCTTAGAATTTGTTTAACTACCCCTCTGGCCCTGAAACCCTAGGGTTTGTTTGTATACCCTTATGGCTCTGAACCCCTAGGCTTGTTTAATTACCCTTCTGGCTCTGAAACCCTAGGCTTGTTTTTAACTACCCATCTGGCTCTGAACCCTAAGGTTTGTTGATTATTTCTGGCCCTGAATCCCTAGGGCTTGTTTGACTACCCTCTGGTCCTGAACGCCCAGGCTTTTTAAATTCCCTTCTGGTTCTGAACCCTCTAGGGTTTATTTGACTACACTTCTGGCCTGAACCCCTAGGTTTGGTTGACTACCCTTGGCCCTGAAGGCTTTCTTTAATACCTTTTGTCTGAAAACCCCTAGGGTTTGTTTGACACCCTTATGGCTCTGAAACCCCTAGGGTTTGTTTGATACCCTTCTGGCTCTGAACCCTAGGCTTTGTTTGACTACCATCTGGCCCTGAATCCCTAGGTTGTGTTTAATTACCTTCTGGCTGAACCCCTAGAGTTTGTTTGATTACCCTTCTGGCTGAACTCCTAGGTTTTTTTAATTTCCCTTCTGGTTCTGAACCCTAGGGTTTGTTTGCCTACACTTCTGGCCCTAAACCCCTAGGTTTGGTTGACTACCCTCTGGCCCTGAACAACTAGGCTGTGTAATTACCCTTTGGCTCCGAACCCTAGCGTTTGTTTGACTACCCTTCTGGCCCTGAACCCCTTGGTTTTTTTTTGACTACACTTCTGGTCCTGAACCCCTAGCTTTGTTAAACTACCCTCTGGCCAACCCTAGGTGTTTGACTGCCCTTTGGTCCTGAACTCTCTAGGCTTTGTTTGGACTACCCTTCTGGCCTTAACCCCTAGGTTTGTTTAACTACCCCTCTGGCCCTGAAGCCCTAGGGTTTGTTTGATATCCTTCTGGCCTGAACCCTAGGTTTTGTTTAATTACCGTTGTCTGGCTCTGAACCCCTAGGCTTGTTTGACTACCCTTCTGGCCTTAACCCATTGGTTTGTTAAACTACCTTTCGCGGCCCTAAACCGCTTGTTTTTTATGACTACCCTTCTGGCTCTGTACGCCTAGGCTTTTTAAATTTACCAGAAGGGTAGTCAAACAAACCCTAGGGGTTCAGAGCCAAAGGGTAATTAAACAAAGCCTAGGTATTCAGGGCCAAAAGCCTAGGGGTTCAGGACCAGAAGGGCAGTCAAACAAAGCCTAGGGGTTCAGGGCCAGAAGGGTAGTTTAACAAAGCCTAGGGGTTCAGGACCAGAAGGGTAGTCAAACAAAGCCTAGGGGTTCAGGGCCAAAAGGGTAGTTTAACAAAGCCTAGGGGTTTAGAGCCAGAAGGGTAGTCAAAAAAAAAAAAAAAAAAAAACCGAGGTTCAGAGCCAAAGGGTAATTAAACAAAGCCTAGGTATTCAGGGCCAGAAGGGTAGTCAACCAAACCTAGGGGTTCAGGGCCAGAAGTGTAGTCAAACAAACCCTAGGGGTTCAGAACCAGAAGGGAAATTTAAAAAAGCCTAGGCGTACAGAGCCAGAAGGGTAGTCATAAAAAACAAGCGGTTTAGGGCCGGAAAGGTAGTTAAACAAACCCTATGGGTTAAGGGCCAGAAGGGTAGTCAAACAAAAACTAGGGGTTCAGAGCCAGAACGGTAATTAAACAAAACCTAGGGGTTCAGAGCCAGAAGGATAGTCAAACAAACCCTAGGGGTT
>JAACNH010009844.1:0-10570 GCA_019447015.1 Hymenochirus boettgeri
ATTATTAGAACTCGAACCGGAGTTCCAGACGGATATTATTAGAACTCGAACCGGCGTTCCAGACGGATATTATTAGAACTCGAACCGGAGTTCCAGACAGATATTATTAGAACTAGAACCAGAGATCCAGACGGATATTATTAGAACTCGAACCGGAGTTCCAGACGGATATATTAGAATCGAACGGAGTTCCAGACGGATTTATTAGAACTCGAACCGGAGTTCCAGACGGATATTATTAGAACTCGAACCGGAGTTCCAGACGGATATTATTAGAACTCGAACCGGAGTTCCAGACGGATATTATTAGAACTCGAACCGGAGTTCCAGACGGATATTATTAGAACTCGAACCAGAGATCCAGACGGATATTATTAGAATCGAACGGAGTTCAGACGGATATATTAGAACTCGAACCGGAGTTCCAGACGGATATTATTAGAACTCGAACCGGAGTTCCCGACGGATATTATTAGAACTCGAACCGGAGTTCCAGACGGATATTATTAGAACTCGAAACGGAGTTCCAGACGGATATTATTAGAACTCGAACCGGAGTTCCAGACGGATATTATTAGAACTCGAACCGGAGTTCCAGAAGGATATTATTAGAACTCGAACCGGAGTTCCAGACAGATATTATTAGAACTCGAGCCGGAGTTCCAGACGGATATTATTAGAACTCGAACCGGAGTTCAGACGGATATATTAGAACTCGAAACGGAGTTCCAGACGGATATTATTAGAACTCGAACCAGAGTTCCAGACGGATATTATTAGAACTCGAACCAGAGTTCCAGACAGATATTATTAGAACTCGAACCGGCGTTCCAGACAGATATTATTAGAACTCGAACCGGCGTTCCAGACGGATATTATTAGAACTCGAACCGGCGTTCCAGACGGATATTATTAGAACTCGAACCAGAGTTCCAGACGGATATTATTAGAACTCGAACCAGAGTTCCAGACGGATATTATTAGAACTCGAACCAGAGTTCCAGACGGAATTATTGAACTCGAACGGCGTTCCAGACGGATATTATTAGAACTCGAACCGCGTCCAGACGGATATTATTAGAACTCGAACCGGCGTTCCAGACGGATATTATTAGAACTCGAACCGGCGTTCCCGACGGATATTATTAGAACTCGAACCAGAGTTCCAGACGGATATTATTAGAACTCGAACCAGAGTTCCAGACGGATATTATTAGAACCGAACCAGAGTTCAGACGGATATTATAGCTCGAACGCGTTCCAGACAGATATTATTAGAACTCGAACCGGCGTTCCAGACGGATATTATTAGAACTCGAACCGGCGTTCAGACGGATATTATTAGAACTCGAACCAGAGTTCCAGACGGATATTATTAGAACTCGAACCGGCGTTCCAGACGGATATTATTAGAACTCGAACCAGCGTTCCAGACGGATATTATTAGAACTCGAACCAGAGTTCCAGACGGATATTATTAGAACTCGAACCAGAGTTCCAGATGGATATTATTAGAACTCGAACCGGCGTTCCAGACGGATATTATTAGAACTCTCAGACCGACAGACTTTCTGTTTTTTGATCTTGCGGACGTTTTCTATAATTAACGAAAATACGAGGATTCTAAATTTTCGAAAATCGATAACCCTCGACTTTAGCTTTCCATGACCCTAGAACATTCAGTACATTCAAGGGTTCTGTCTGAATTCAAGGGTTAACGAACACTACATTCGAGGGTTTACGACGTATTTGAGGGTTACGAACGCCGTATTTGAGGGTTACGAACGCCGTATTTGAGGGTTATCGGCGAATTCCAGGGTAAGCGAGCGCTATATTTGAGGGTTATTGCCGAATTCGAGGGTTACCAAATGCTGCATTCGAGGGTTATGGCTGAATTCAAGGGTACCGAATGGCAATAACCCTCAAAATGTAGCGTTCGGTAACCCTAAATTCAGCCATAACCCTCGAATGCGGCGTTCGGTAACCCTTGTATAATTGGTTCCCCCTCGATATTTGTTCCACCAATCAGTGCAGCCCAGTGGTGCTAAAAACATGTAGCCTGGGACACACCAATATTTTAACATTATTTGATAGCTAAGGCTATCATACAATGTTTACATACAAATTGTATTACAACAAATATTGTCTATTACATACAAATATTGTCATTACATATAAATATTGTCTATTACATACAAAAATTGTCTATTACATACAAATATGTCTATTACATACAAATATTGTCATACATACAAAATTGTCTATTACATCAAATATTGTCTATACATACAAATATTGTCTATTACATACAAAATATTGTCTATTACATACAGAAATACCAAATGCTGCTCAGGTCAAAATCAGTTGTAAAATATTGGGGTTGTACATCTGTATTATTCTGTATATGGCCACCTAATGGCTGGGTTGCCTATATTATTCCTGGGAGTTGCCTTGGCGTTATCTCTATCTATCAGATCCTTCCTGTTTCAGCCTTCAGGCCCCATGTCTGTTCTCAACGACTGTTTGTCCTGTGACCCTGCATGAATTCTATCTACACCAACCATTTGCCAGATAGTATTTCCATTGGTTCTTGTTCCTTCTTGTTTTGAAAAAAATATATACAATGTTTTGTAGACAATTCATCTAGAAATGTCTTAGTTCTGTGCTCCTTACTGTTGCCATTGCAATAGTGATGTTCACATTTCTGTTATTGATGCATCAGAATCAGTACCAAATTGTTTAATTCCACTTGTAGAATAATATCAAAATCCCAACATGGAAATCTAGTTGCTAACGAGGCCGAGGTCATTTTCTTACCTGATTAAAATGTCATGTGACTAACTGCTCTCTGCAGTTAACTGATCTTGCCATTTACATTGAACCAATCACAATAAGCCAGGTTTGAGTTTAGTTCTTCTCCTAATCTACATAGAACATGTCGTTCCTGTAGTATGATTTCAGGTGACTAACCCTAATGAAATAACATTTGTTTATAACCATACTTACCAACGGTGCGACGGTTCAAGTGAATAATCATGATATCTTGATCCAGTGTACATGTTTATGTACTGGCTATCTAATTTAAACTCTGCCTTGAATCCTTAATTCCAGGGTACTGTGATTACCATTACCTGTAAGAGTGTAGAGTACACACATAACACTAACGCAGAGGGATATTGGGCCAGAAGCAAAAGTAGATGCATCAATTAGCCGGAGACAATAATCGGGAGTAATACAAATGAATCACTGAGAGCTAATTGGTGTTTGTCATCAAGTGCTCATTTTCTTTGAAATCTTCAATAAGCTTCACTCCTTTCCTTCTATCCCAGCTTAATTATACATTGGAAGTGTTGTGATCTGCTGTTGAGAAGTGCTTTCTTACCCCCCCTCTTTCTAGCCAACTGATGCAGACGTGTCATATAATTATGAACTGGCGCCTTGATCAAATGGGCCGTATTTCCAGTACAAACTTTGCAGAAGACTTGCCTTGACCTGGACAAGATAAGGCATGTCTTGTGGACTTTGAGTCTTTAAACATAATGAACATTTAGAGAGCCGAGAAAGATGTTTTCTTGTAAAGATGGAGTCAAACATTTCTTTAAATCAAAATAAAATTTCTTCATTGTAAATCAATAATCATTACCATGTCGAAAAGCACCATTTTGCATTTGTTAAGTATTGGTCAATCAGTTAATTAGTTCTGAGGAGGAATTTTGACAGGTTTCAGAATTGGGGCGCAAGGGCTGCTCCCCTAGTTGTAACACCTCTGTTTAGAATTGAAGGTGTAGTTTAAACAGAATGTAATGCAGTGGATCCTGTATCAGTGAAAACTTATAATGCAATGGGTTGTTTTAGGTAGAAAACAAAAGATACCACGGTTTATCTCTTCTGACTCTGACCCAGTTCTGAGACGGAACCCCTCGTTTCTGAAATCCGAACGTTCCGTCTGAAACTGGGTGGATCATTCAGATCTTCGAAGGTTACACAATGTATAAGGGTTATTTTAACCCTCTGTATTTTCAAGGGTTATCAAACTTTGAGATTACCTTCGAGGGTTACCTAAAATAAAGACGTACATTCGGTAACCCTAAAAAATGCGCCACAAAAAAAACCCATAGAAAGTACATTCCATTTTCGGACCTTTCCGTTTTTTCCCGAGATCCGTAAATCCGAAAAAGGAACAAAACTTACAAGTTTTGTCCACCTCTAATAAGGAGATATGTTGCTATTCATTTATATAAATCAGTTATGGTGGCATGTAAGCATGAATAATATGCTGTAAAAAGCATGTGTGGCTAAGTGCCATGTGTGCCAAGTCTGCTCCGTATGCACTGTCAGGTAGAGATTTGAAGACAATTGAAGTTTAATGTTGGTACCTGATGTTTTGACTCCTATCCCAACTACACAAACCATACGAACCTTCCCATTATCTTTAATGAGACGTAACCAAAGGTTTTGTATTTTAGTAAATTAGTTTATGTAGATGTCAGGAACGTACAGAGGAAAATCAGTTCATTGTATCCCTGACATATTTTTGGCAATAACATAAAAAACATTTAAAAATTCACACATATATTCTATTCTCCAGTCTGCAGGTTTCTATTCAATTTTAACAATTTGGATCTGACAGAGTTGTAGATCATTGACTGTCTATCCAACCTTTTGAAATGAATGCAAACCCCAAAAATATTAACTTTGGGCTTTGTTCACAACTACAGAGAGTTTTAGTGAGATCTCCTGTGGAAACGTTGCATTAAAAGGCTCTGCTCATAGGAGTGAATGGCACGTTCACACCTACGAGCTGCGATACAGTGGTTCCCTGTAACGCGCTGCATGCAGCCAATTTGTGAATTTATTGAAAATAATGGCTGCGACATGTGTTAATGCACTGGAACATAAATCGCGATATTCCGCTTCGTTAAAAAAACGCATCGTGTGAACGTAGCCTGAGTCTATTTAGGCAACAATCCTGTGCCTGACACTGTTGTCTAAAGGGTAAATGTGGTCTCCATCACTAGGTATAAACTCTCATAGTTCTAAACAAGCCTAGCTTCTCTGGATCTTAAGTTATAGGCTTGTAAAGTTACACTTTTCAGATGCCCTGTCTCTGTGTCTCTGTGACAGGCAAAAATGATCATTTCTGAAGCTAGTTACAAACCTGCAACCATTCTCTGTACTTTTTTTACCTATGGACACCTTAAGGAGAAGTGAAAAAATAGTTTAAGGCTTGTCACTAGCTTTAAAAATAGTGTTAGAAGTTTGAGGGTGGGGCTTATAATGCTCTGTCCCAGCAGTGGGCATTAGGGATGGCCGGTTCGCGGATCCGAACCCGGATCGCTCGCGGATTTATCCCATTCGCGAACGGCGGATTTTTCTGGATTTTCCGCCTTCCGAACCGCGGATTTCTCGTATTTTCGAAAAATTTCTAAAATATGAGAAATCTCGTAATTTCGAAAATTTTCGAAAATACGAGAAATCCACATATTTTCGAAATTACGAGGATTTCTCTGATTTTAGAAAATACGTATTTTCGAAATTACGAGGATTAGTCGTATTTCGAAAATTTCGAAAATATGAGAAATCTCGTAATTTCGAGGATATTTTCATTTTAAATAATAATTTTTTCGAAAATTCGCGGATCTCAAGAGGGACCGGATTTTGCGAAGTTCGGATATCTCTAGTGGGAATGCTCCAACCTTAAACTTGGAGACAGTGCTGGTGATGTCACAGATCACAGTGCTAGCAGGAAAAAAACTCCCTTTATACTGCTGTAACTTTGGATAGACTGAAGCTAGAAACATGATCCTGAAATCATTTTAAAGGTGGGAAGTGTGCCCTTTTTAATAAAGGTGACTTGTATGGAGACCACAGTTCCCCTTTAAACAAAACACAAACAGGGAGATTCAATAAACGTTCTTATCGTTAAAATGGTGCTAATTTAGCTCCAACCAATTAGATCTTATTTAACATTTGAAAGCTAACATCTGATGGTTGGGGCAAAATTAGCACCATATTAAACGATAAGAACTTTTATTGAATAAGTCTGTTGTATTCAATTAGATCAACTGGACTTGAAATGTAGTTCTTGAAGACGTTTCGCTAGTCATCCGACTGGCTTCTCAATTCAGAATGACTGTACAAGAATCTGTGGCAATTATGTACCCTGGAAAATCCCAATAGCATATCACAGCCAGGTGTTAAGGGTGTGATGGATAGTGGCTAAGAGGTGTTATAGGAACGCCCAGAGTAAGGTGTCAAAACAGCATTGTACATGGCAGACAGTTGGTGTCGAACCCCCCTACCTCTATTTAGGCTTGGTTTCTTTATTTCACTAAAATGGCCTCCTTAACACCTCTCTTGAACCAGTCACGTTCCTTTGCCAATATGTTAACATTACAATTTCAAAGGTATGTCCTTTATCCTTAAGATGCAGGTACACGGCTGAGTCCTGACCCGAGGAATTGGCTCTTCTGTGCTGGGCCATACGTTGATGCAGTTGCTGTTTGGTCTCCCCCACATACAAATCAGAGCATTCTTCACTGCACTGCACTGCGTATATGATGTCGCTTTTCTTGTGTTTCGGTATTGGGTCTTTCCGATGTACCAATTGCTGCCTCAGTGTGTTGTTTGGTTTAAACATGGTCATCCCATATGTAGCAGGGGTCTCAGAGAAATTAAGAAGAATTTTCAAAAAACATTGTATCCCTGTCTGCTTTAAACCAAACATCACACCCTTAACACCTGGCTGTGATATGCTAATTGGGATTTTCCAGGGTACATAATTGCCACAGATTCTTGTACAAGTCTTTCTGAATTGAGAAAGCCAGTCGGATGACTAGCGAAACGTCTCTCAAGAACTACATTTCAAGTCCAGTTGATCTAATGATACAACAGAATACCATGACCTGGATGAATGAATATTACAGATATACCATACTGGATGAATGAATATTACAGATATACCATGACCTGGATGAATGAATATTACAGATATACCATGACCGGATGAATGAATATTACAGATATACCATGAACTGGAGATGAATGAATATTACAGATAGACCATGACCTGGATGGATGAATTTTACAGATATACCATGACCTGGATGAATGAATATTACAGATATACCATGACCTGGATGAATGAATATTACAGATAGACCATGACCTGGATGGATGAATATTACAGATAGACCATGACCTGGATGGATGAATATACAGATAACCATGACCTGGATGAATGAATATTACAGATATACCATGACCTGGATAAATGAATATTACAGATATACCATGACCCGGATGAATGAATATTACAGATATACCGTGACCTGGATGAATGAATATTACAGATATACAGTGACCTGGATGGATGAATATTACAGATATACCATGACTGGATGGATGAATATTACAGATATACCATGACCTGGATGAATGAGAACCTTCACAAGCATATTTTATTGAATAACCTGAAAGATTTTGGGTTGTAGTTTCTCTGTGTTTCTTCCATTGGCCAGACAGTGTCCTACTCTGACTATTATCGGGATATACGTCAAATCAAACATAAACAATGAAACTTAACATTTCTCTCTTTCTCTGTGTCATTTAAATATATATTATGGAGATATCAAAATTGTAAACGTAACTGGCTTGGTTTTAATGAAACTCTCCATAATAACGGCACCGTCTTGTCAAATGTCTATTCATTTAATAAAAGGGCAAGTTCACTTTAATTTCTTCATTTCCAAAATGGTTAGGTCAGGGGTTATTTACTTTAAAGGGTATCTCCACTGGTTTTTGTAAGTTTTTTGAATCCATTTCTATTGAAGAACGGGAGGTAATGGAGCTGTGCCTTACCTTCCGTTCTTCAATAGAACATACAGGAGCCAGGAGAGAAGGTAAGAAACTTACCCGCTCGCTCGCTCCCCCGGCGCGTAGTCTGACGGGTCCCGACGGACCTTGTCTTCTATGCACATGCGCAATCAATGCGCATAGAAGACAAGGTCCGTCGGGACCTGTCAGACTACGCGCCGGGGGAGCGAAGCGAGCGGGTAAGTTTTACCTTGTCTCCTGGCTCTGTGTGTTCTATTGAAGAACGGAAGGTAAGGCACAGCTCCTTTACCTCCCGTTCTTCAATAGAAATGGATTCAAAAAACTCACAAAAAACAGTGGAGATACCCTTTAAGGAGAACTATAGAATAAAAACACATTTTCCTATCAGGCCAGGGGATTTATTTGTAATGAAAGATATACCTATGTGAAGTCAGTAAATTCTTTACTTTTCTACTTTTCTTGATCATGCTCAGTGGGCCACACCTGGGGAAAAAGAACCACCCAATCAGCTACATTGTTTCTTCCTACAGGTAAAAGAGTGGGGAAAAAACTCTGACCTGAACCCCTATTCATCTTCATCTCATCTAGTTCTTTGTATTTTATGGAAAGATGCAGTAAAGTAATAGATTATGAGATACACAATTATATGGACTATGATAAATCTCCATGATAAACGAATCCCTTATGGAATACTAGCAGAGTACCCAGCATTTCCCAGTACAAGATCCGATCCAAACGTGCATATTAAACTCAACAGACCCACACACGCAGCTTTTCAAACTCACTGTGGGTTAGCTGAGCCACAAATCTGGTAAAAATCAGGTGCCCGACAGGATGCAGCAATTTTACATGAACTATTCCGATTTTGCATTAGTTAAAGTCCGGGGTGGGTGGGTTAGTAGCTATGTCTTACCTCTCTTTCTTCATTTCTTTAATGTAATGGGAGCCAGAAACGAAGATAGAAACGTTACCCGCGAGTGGGATCCACCACTGGCTCCTGTTACATTAATTGAAGAACGGGAGGTAAGACATAAAAATACATTAAAATGCCACTATAACACCCATTTCTTAACTATCTTTTAAGATTACAGTATCAGAGAATAAAACTGGAGGGCTGAAAACACTGGCTTATGAACGGAGGGCTGACTAACACTGGCTAATAAACCGTAGGGCTGACTAATACTGGCTAATAAAAACTGTAGGGCTGACTAACACTGGCTATATAAACTGTAGGGCTGACTAACACTGGCTAATAAATGGAGGGCTTACAACACTGGCTTATGCACTGGAGGCCTGACAACACAGCTACTGAACTCACACAGTCTCTTTAAGGGAATGTACAGTGTGTAAATCAAAGTTGCAAAGCTGTACCTTTAAATCACACACTGTTACTTTTATTTTCTAAGCCATTGGCAAATTTACCTTCCCCTTTACTTGGGCTCTTCCTGCTCCACTGAAATCTCACTCAAAGCACTAATCCGGAAGACTGCTGGAGGGGAATCTCATTTAGTCAGATACTAGCTGTTTATTAAAAGTGGACTGGAAAGAGGACTGGATTAGCAGAGTTCTGCTTCTATGTATATACTGCAATGATGTTAAAGGGCATACATTTAATCATCTAATATTTGAAGCATTGAGCTGCCTTCATCTATCAATGTATCCATAAAGGGTTTTTCCTTTGCATGTTCATTTTGTTTTGAAGCATTCATTTTACGTGAGTGTGGCATCTGAATTGTGTTTTTGGGGGACATTGTGGGTCAATAATTAATTTTGGTTGATGCAGTACTTTTAAATGTAGGGCTTTAAAGTTAAAGGGGAAGTTGATTTGATATGCTTTAAAGTGTATCAATCAACTTCCCCTTTAACATATATCACATCAACTTCCCCTTTAACATGTATCAATCAATCACTCTTTTACATGTATCACATCAACTTCCCTTTAAAATGTATCACATCAACTTCCCCTTAACACGTATCATGTCAAACTTCCCCTTTAACATGTACATCACATCAACTTCCCCTTTAACATGTATCACATCAACTTCCCTTTAACACGTATCACGTCAACCACCCTTTAACGCGTATTGCATTAATTTCCCTGTTAACGCGTATCGCATCAACTTCACATTTAAATTAAAGTGTATCGTATTAACTTCCCCTTTCATATTAATGCAAATCAGATTAGCTTCCCCTTTAACTTTAAAGCGTATCACATTAACTTCCCCTTTAACAACAGGGTACAACTCTCCCATTCATTTTTTTTTTAGGGTAAACAAAAATGTGGTCATTTTACAATTTCCCTTAATAGTGACAATAATGCATTAAAAAGTACTGCAATCGACCAAATTGAATTATTGACACACATGTCCCCCAGAAAACACAATCCCGCTTCAAACTGTGATCACCATGAACAGCTTTCTGCCCAACCCCCAGTACAAGACACTATCTGGATTGGTCAGTTTACCTCTCAATCTGACTCTGAGTGAACCACAAGTGAGAGGAGGAGACTTGCAGGGTTATTCAATAAAAGTTCTAATAGTTAAAAACTGTACTAATTTTGCCCCCAACCAATCAGAACTTATTTAAACATTTGAAAGCTAACATCCAGAGTTCCAGACGGATATTATTAGAACTCGAACCAGAGTTCCAGACAGATATTATTAGAACTCGAACCGGCGTTCCAGACAGATATTATTAGAACTCGAACCGGCGTTCCAGACGGATATTATTAGAA
>JAACNH010009845.1:0-10563 GCA_019447015.1 Hymenochirus boettgeri
AGATCATGAATGTATGTATGTATAGTATTTATTCATAAAGCGCCACTTGAGATGCAGCGCTGATGTAGACAAAATACATAAATCATAAGGGATAATACATAGATAGTTCAGTCATAATATATAAATTATATAAATAATATATAAATAAATGGCTAAGGGGCTTTGTCAATAAAGAGGTAATGGAGGTCCCTGCCCCATAGAGCTTACATCTAGTTAGGTGTGGTACACACAGATACAATGGAATGGGTATAAGTGCTGGAGTGAGACGTATGCAGTGCAAATAAAACAATCATATACTGTGCTGGTTACCAGGTAGGTAGGATGTAAGGGTAGATTATCTATATAGATACCATATACGTGGCTGGTTACCGGATAGGTAGGATGTAAGGGTAGATTTATCATATAGATATCATACACTGTGCTGGTTGACACATAGGTAGGATGTAAGGGTAGATTTATCATATATAGATTATAGATACCATATACTGTGGCTGGTTACCATATAGGTAGGATGTAAGGGTAGATTTATCATATATAGAGTATATGATATCATATACTGTGCTGGTTACCGGATAGGTAGGATGTAAGGGTAGATTTATCATATATAGATATATAGATATCATATACTGTGCGGTTACCAGATAGGTAGGATGTAATGTAGATTTTATCCATATATAGATATATAGATATCATATACTATGCTGCTGGTTACCAGATAGTGGATGTAAGGGTAGATTTATCATATATGATATTATGGTACGGGGTGGTAGGTCTAGTATACGGGTGCTGGGTTGTTTACCAGATAGGTAGGGGATGTAGGGGGGTGATTTATCAATGGTAGTATATATCAGTAAGAGGTAGGGCCATATATAGCTGTGGCTGGTTTACCGGATAGGTAGGATGTAAGGGTAAGATTTATCATAATTAGATTCTATAGATCCAATCTTGTGCTGGTTACCAGATAGGTAGGCTGTAGGTTAGATTTATCATATATAGATATATAGTATCTGTGCCTGGTTACCGATAGTAGGATGTAAGGAGATTATCATTATAGATATATATACTGGGGCTGTTCAGATGGTAGGTGTAAGGGTAGATTTATTAATATATAGATAATATAGATATCATATACTGTGCTGGTTACCAGATAGGTAGGTGGTTAAGGGTATATTTATCATATATAGATATATCGATACCATATACTGTGGCTGGTTACCAGATAGATGGATGTAAGGGTAGATTATCATATATGATATATAGAATCATACTGTGCTGGTTACCGGATAGGTAGGATGTAAAGGTAGATTTAATCATATATAGATATATAGATTCATATACCTGTGTCTGTTACCATATAGTGTAGGATGTAAGGTAGATTTATCATATATATATATATGATACCAATACTGTGCTGGTTACCAGATAGTGTATATGTCAGTGGTAAATTTTACATATATAGATATATAATACCTATACTGTGACTGGTAGCCAGATAGTAGGATGTAAGGGTAGATTTATCATATATAATATATAGATATCATATACTGTGCTGGTTAACCGGATAGGTATGATGTAAGGGTAGATTTATATATATAGATATATGATACCATATAATGTGCGGGTTCCCGATAGGTAGATGTAAGGCCTAGATTATCATATATAACTATATAGATATCATATACTGTGGCTGGTTACCCGGATAGGTAGGATGTAAGGGTAGATTTATCATATATAGATATCATATACTGTGTGCTGGTTACCAATAGGTAGGATTGTAAGGTAGATTTATCATAATATAGATATATAGATACCATATACTGTGCTGTTACCAGATAGGTAGGATGTAAGGGAGATTTATCATATATAATATATAGATACCATATATGTGCTGGTTACCGGATAGGTAGGATGTAAGGCTAGATTATCATATATAGATATATAGATATCATCTACTGTGTCTGGTTTACCGGATAGGTATGGGTGTAAAGGGTAGACTTTATCATCGATATAGAATCATATACTGGGTCTGTTACCAAATAGGTAGAGTGTAAGGCTAATGTATTATATATAGTATAATAGAAATCATATACTGATCTGTTAGCAGGAAGGTAGGATGTACAGGCTAGATTATCATATATAGTATATCGATATCTATATCTATATATAGATCCAGCCATGACTGACTGCAGCTACCTCTGTCGTTTTTGTTGGTCAGAGACTGTTAAAGGACATGATGGGGATTGGATTAGCTAAAATGGTTTATGTATGTTGTTACTGCTCTGGAACTACCTTCATCCATCTGTCAGTCATTCTATCCGCTTATTACCTTCAAGCGTAACGTAACAAAACCCTTTTCAGGCCATATACCTGGCCTAGACATTAACCCTCTTAAGGTGACAATATTGTCCCAGGAAGCCTGGTTGAGTTGATGAATAATGCAAACCTAGGCCACACAAGCTAATTTGTACAATTGAAGGAGCTTTATTAATAAGCACCGGTACAACACAACCATATCCTAATCAAGCAGCAATATCCTTGGTATGCAGTTCCTAGGCATCTCTGGCCTCCTACTCTATGGGGTGCCACTCCTTGGCTTCAAACTGCTGGGCTGCGCTGGATTTTTCCTGGTCTATCTGCCTTCCTGGCTCCTGGGTCCCTTGCTCTGCACTGAGGGTCGGATGAGAGTCTAATCCACCCAGGCTTACGGTACTGCCTCAGCAGTATCCTATCTCGTTCCTTATGTCTGTGTGCTTCTCCATTGGACTAAAGCTCTCTTTTTATTCCCACATTCCCTTTGATGTGCCAATTACACTTCACCAGCAGCCAACATCGACTTGTTGGGCAGCAGACCAATCAGCATTACAACTCAATCCACAGGCCGGACGTGTTGGCACCAAATAATTAATTTACAACAGGCATCCCAGGTAGTTTTACCCTTGAGCAGTCTTGTGACAAAGGACTAACTGCATATCTGTGTATTCAATTAGTCAACTGGACTTGAAATTAGTTCTTTGCGGTTTTTCGCTAGTCATCCGACTGGCTTTCCACTCAATTCAGAATGACTTGTACAGAATCTGTGGCAATTATGTACCCGGAAAATCCAATTAGCAATCACAGCCAGTTGTTAAGGGTGTGATTAGATAGTGGCTAAAGGTGTTATAGGAACGCCCAGAGTAAGTTTAAAACAGCATTGTACATGGCAGACAGTTGGTGTCGAACGCCCCCCACCTCTATTTAGCTTGGTTTCTTTATTTTCACATAAATGGCCTCCTTAACACCTCTCTGGAACCAGTCACGTTGCCTTTCGCCAGTAGTTAACATTACAATCTTCAAAGGATTTCTCTTTATCCTTAAGAATGCAGAACAACGATCCGTCTGCCATGTACAGATGCTGTTTTAACACCTTATCTGGGCGTTCCTATATAACACCTCTTAGCCACTATCTAATCACACCCTTAACACCTGGCTGTGATTGCTAATTGGGATTTTCCAGTGTACTAATGCCACAGATTCTTGTACCAAGTCATTCTGAATTGAGAAAGCCAGTCGATGACTCTACGAAACGTCTTCAAGAACTACATTTCCAGTCCAGTTGATCTAATTGAATACAACAGATATACCATGACCTGGATGAATGAGAACCTTCACAAGCATACGACTTAACTGCATATTCCCAACAGTTTGTTTGATGACAGTTTACATCTATTAGCTTACATTTACATACACATTATTAACACAAAATATGATACTGGGGGGTAGTGAGTGGCCAATTTTTATTACATTTGATAAACAATATACGACCAATTCCATTGATTGGCTGAAAAATTTTACATTTTTGACATTATATCTAATATCAATCGTAATTAAGATCAGGAAAGTTGTTTCCTTTTAACGTCAATTGGTAAAAATTACCAGTAGTATTTTCTGAAGTTCCGATTAATGTACATGTAATGTAACCTCATAATAGACGACAGTGGACAATAATTGGCCAAACAAATTGAATGTCGAACAATATTAACACTGTACATCTGTCTACAAAGTATTGGTTGGTGTACAATTGCAATAAACCTTTTGTAGTGTAACTAACCCTTAGGTTAATGGAATAGGTTGAGGTTGTACCGTGTTAGCTAAGTAAGAGAATTAGTGAACCATCATATCTGTTCAGACACAACAGAAAGAATGAACACCTACAGCAACTCCGCAGTTGATTTCATTAAACAGGGAGACAATCCCAAAACAACGGACAAGGAAATCCAAAGGGCCATATCTATTCCCAGACACACGCTACTGAAATACAACAAAAAAATTGGCAACCGGGTTCCCCTTGTAGCCACTTACAGTCCCACACTGAAATCCTACACCAAATCAATAAAGAACTCCATCCCACACTAACAAAGGGACAACAGACTAAAAAACTATTAACAGTGCCTCCACTCCTGGCATACCCGACAGCCCCCTAATTTGAAAACGCCTACTGGTACACCGCTCTTCAGGCAAAAACACCAATCATGGCACTTTCCCCTACCAACAACCCTAGATGCGCACCATCCACACAAGAGACCACAAATATATTGCCACTTGTAACACAAATGAATCAAATTAAAGGATCATTCTCCTCTGTGGTTCCGCCAATGTGTGTATCTAATAATGTGCATGAAGTGCCCTACCATGGGTTTGTATGTGGGAGAAACAGGACAAACACTGTGGCAAACATATGAACCTCATAGATTCAACATCATGCACGGATTAACGTGATGCACCTGTGGCAGAGCACTTTGTTGAAAAGCCACAGTAATGAAAGACCTCAAATCACCATTCTTATGGGAATTTTCACAAACAAAACAGCGTAGGGATGGGAATACAATTCATTCAGCAATTTAATCCCCTGAATGGTGGACTAAATTGGAACATGATTTTAAGGCCAAATATAAACTTATTCACATCACCCACCCAGACTAAACCCACTCACCATGACACTGTCATGTACTGTCGGATACATTTCAAAAGACACTTTCCCATTTCAAAGACACTGTTTCTCACATTAGTTACAGAAGCTATCTACTTGTACCCATTTCACACACGTCCACTGCTGTTTTTCCCCATCCCCCCCCCCCTTCCCGAGTCTCTATCTGTACCTGGTCATCTGTTCAATTTGTTTGATGTTTTCTGTCACCTATGTGTATTAAGTTTGTGATTTCTCAGTTTCTTTTTAACATCCAGCTTGATGAAGGGCGCTTAGGACTCCCGAAAACCTTGCTAATTTTTTTATTTTTAGCCAATAAAAGGTATCACAGCTCTACTTCTCTCTTCTCTTCTTTAACTTAAAAGGAAACTATAGTGCATCTAAAGTTTTTTAAAAAAACAGTTAAGGGCATGTCCACCCTTATAATAAATTTCCCCATATCATAGTACAATCATCCCCCTCCCCCACCCCAACCGCTATAAAATAATTTAAAAGAAAGTGCCACAATGTTTTACTACCTTCCCTCTCTCGTCGACCCCGGCCTTCTGCTTTCAAGACATGCAAGAAGGGGGCGGGACCGGCACCGCGTCTGTGATTGGCTGAGAGGCAGCCAACCACGAACGCGGCTGCCGGCTTCTCAAATGGCCAGGGAGAGAGGGAAGGTAAGTAGAGTTCGGGGGTCTTTCTTAAATTATTTTTTTGCAGTTGTGGCCTGGGGAAGAATACTAATATACGGGCAAGGGGTTTTATGGTAGGGGGAGGGATTGCAAAACGGGAGTGAGAGGGAGGGGGAGAGGGCTGCAGTACGCATGCCAAACTTCTCCCCGAGGCGAGACAGGAGCAGAGTCCCTACTCTGCTTCCTCCTGGTGGGGCAGTTTTTTTGGGACTTGGGGGGGCTACAGGAGAACCATACGGAGCTGGGATGTGAAGGTAAGGAATTTTATTACAACTACAATCTGGTGGGGCCATTATGTGGGGGGGATTGTTTTTGTGGGTGGACATGCCCTTATAAAATAAAAAGTATCTGAAGGCAGGGAGGTCGGATTGGTGCTTTTTTACCTCCCAATATAATTCTATGAGGAGCAGCGGATGAAAAACATTAAAATCAAATAACCCCCTGCATTAGGTTAACTATCCAGGCATGCCAAAGAGTTTGGGCCATTACGACTGCAGACATGATTACCTACTGACTACAGGAAAGCTTCATCTTACCAACCTTTCCTCTTCACAGCTTCCTCATTTCCGTTGTGCTACCTATTGTCCGAGTTAGTACATAAACTTCCGGCCTCCATGTTTTGACATGCGCATAGGTCTGTTCGTGAGCTGTTCAGGATTGTTGGGGCACATGCCGGTCTGACCCGATGGGAAATACTAGTGCATGACAGTCAGTGTGGTTCTGTCGTCTCTCACCGTCTCCGGAATGGAATTCCGGCGAACTGATCAAAACCCCGCCCCCGTAGACAGGGTTTGTTCCTGCACGAACCGTTCCATCCTGCGTGGGGGGAACCCTGGCCTGACCGGTTCACCACTTGATCCTCAGCTCCAGGCAGACAGCAATGAGTAGCTATGGCTGCTACACTCCAACATTGACTCCCTTATACAAGGTAGCTGGATATCCGAGATATGTAACCAGGAGTATTATAATCCTGATTACTTAAGAAGTGGTACATGTACATGACTGTATAGACCAGGTGATGTACTGTATAGAACCAGTGATGTACTGTTGAGTAGTCTGTATAACCAAGTGATGTACACTGTATATAGACGCAGGTGATTACTGTATAGACCAGGTAAGTACACTGGTAAGACACAGTATGTATACCGGATGTAACGATCTGTATAGACCAGGTTATGTCCTGTATAGACCAGGGTGTACACTGTAACCAGGTCTTGTAAGCCAGGATTAACACACTGTAGTGGATGTATCACGGTTGCAGGTGAACCTATAGACGCGAGGTGATGTAACTATAACCGTGATGACCTCGTAAGCCTGATGTACACTGTATTAGACCAGGTGATGTACACTGTATAGACCAGGTATGTACACTGTATAGACCCGGGATGTACCTGTATAGACCAGGGGATGTACAACTGTATAGACCAGGGCTGTCACACTGCTAGACCTCGGGATGTAACTGGTTATAGACAGGGGATGTCACTGTATAGACAGGTGGATGTACACTGTATAGTACCAGTGTGGATTAACACTGTAAATAGACCATTGATGTACACTGTATGACCCAGGTGATTGCACTGTAATAACGCAGGTGTTACTGTACACTTGCCGATAGACCCGAGGTGCTGTACAAAGACTGCTGAACTATAGACCAGGTGAGTACTGTTGGTTAACCCAGGTGATGTACACGTTAGACCCAGGTGTAACTGTATGCCATTGAGTCCTGTTAGACCAAAAGGTGATAAGTATGCCAGCTGTTAACCATGAGTATGTGACCGGTTAGGTAGTTACTGTATAGACCAGGTGAATGTACTGTAAAGACCACGTGATGTACACGATCCGTTAGTACGACCAGGTGATGTACACTGTATACGACCGAGTGATGTACCTGTATTAGGACCAGGTGATTACACTGTATCAGTAGATACACTGTATATACTCAGCCAGGTGAATTGTACACTGTATAAGCAGGTGATGTACTATAGCACCTGTGTTTAGACGTCTATACGGTGATGTACACTGGGTATAGCCAGGTAAGTACCTTATAGTACCAGGTGATGTATCTTACCTGTATAGACTGGATTACCATGTGAATGACATGTATGACTAGCACGGGATGCTGTAAAGACTGATTCTGACTCAGTGATTACGGATAGACCGAGGTGATAGACAGGGGTTACAGTGTTTAGAACCAAGGGGATGTACAGTGTATATGACGCAGGTGTACAGTGAAGCCAGGGATGTACCAGTGTAAATACCAGGGATGTACAGTGTATAGACCAGGGATGTAGCAGTGTAATAGACGCAGGGATGTACACTGATAGACGCAGGGGATGTACACTGTATAGACCAGGGGTGTACGGTATAGACCATGGGATGCCAGGGGATGTACTCTGTTAGACCAGGGATGCCAGGGATGTTGCACGTGGTAGACCAGGAGATGTGCACTGTGTAGACCAGGGAGAGGTGGCCACTGTTGGTGACCAGGAGATGTGCACTTTGTAAGACCATGAGATGTGCACTGTGTCGACCAGAGATTGTGCCGGTGTATAACCAGGAGATGTGCACGGTGTATACCAGGAGATGTGCACTGTTGTAGACCAGGAATTACACTGTGTAGACCAGGTGATGTACACTGTAATAACCATTAAGGGCATCTATAGTGGGAAAAATGAACCTTTGTTCTTCTTTCCATGTTTCTAAATTCCCACAACCCCCAGATGTCCCTTCACTTTTTTTTCAGATTCCCCCTCTCTGTGTCGGAGATACACCAGTTAGAAAATCGTGATTTGCATTCCTCTCTCCTACTTTGACTGGTCAATCAATCCCTGTGACGTGATCCCCCCTCCCTGCCCTCTGTAATAAACATAGAGATAACAAGCATTAGCAGGGGGAGTAAGGTAGCTTTGATGTTAGATATAAGGCTGCACTTTTGACCTCCCCTTCTTAATAGCTTTCACTGATTGATGTGGGTACTAGTGAGAGAATCTAAACTGCAACGGATCTCCTTCTTCCGTTCTCCAGGACGCTTTCTATCTATTGGCCCCTGTGCGTGGTGTGTTTTTTCAGGATGTTGAACTTTTACTCTACTGCACATAATAAGCTTGTCGGTTAGACCGAAGCGGATGACATGGAGGGGTACCAGAGGGGGAGGGAGAAGGGGGAAAAGGCTGCACATGACTGCACCGTTGTTAAACAAGTCAGTGACAGATATAGGATTAAGGCAGCACATAGTACAATGATTTACTTTGCAAAGGGGCAATGTGTTTTTTTTTTCCACTATAGATGCCTTTTAAAGTGTTTTTTCTTTCCCCCCACCCCCTCACTATGAAATTGCTTAAATGCTAGGTCCTCACACCTGGGTTTACCCTCAAATTCCTAGCCCGCTGCGTTGAAATTACGATACCTGCTCCTTATATTCCCACTAGCCAGCTTCACCCGGGTTTGGAATTCAGAAGGCGTGCTGTGTGCTAGAAGCAGCTGTTCCCCATTTGGCCAGGTTCTTGACACCAGCAGGGCTGATCTTGTAACTAAATACAACACAGGGGTGCAGGATCATAAGGTAAACCTGAGTGTTTAGTCATAAGGGCTGAGTGGTGTTTTATGTCCTGCATCCCCCTCTTGAGGAGGGGTTGGGAAAGACTTAAAATTGTCTTTTTAAGATCACTTTTTATACCCTATATACACTTACCGTAACCCTTTCCACTCGATAGACTGGTTCCCTTACGGTGTTTGTTATTCTTTGGCTAACTTTGTGGATCATGTTTTTAATTTAAATTGTGGGACATCGGTACCATCAACATAACTGTAGGACTTGCGAATAATACACTAGAAACACCGGCATTGAGAATGTTTGAACCATTGCTAGCTCCATTGAGGTAGTGAAAAGTTCTGCTTATTATCTCCCCTTTTTACTTTCCTAAATTTTTCCATTGTACATGACATATTACCAAACTGTACATGTAAAGTCCCTCCCTCCTAAAGCGCAGACTATGTATTTATTTGCTTTATTCCTCCAGTGATGGTCCCCCGATGTGATGTCATAGTTATTTGTCTGTGTTCCATTTACGCATAGTTTGTTTTGGTTGAGTAGAACCTAAGAAAGGAGAAGAATTTACTGTCAAGCATTACATTTAATTTTCATTAGGTCAAACATAGGTTAAAGAGGAACTTGGTCCGAAAATTACTTTAGGTACATTGATTAGGAGTTCTATCATTGAGAGTTTTGCAATTTATTTCCATGTTTTATTTTACATAGTTTTTAGATATTACATTTTGTGTGTGATATGGCCACAGCATCAACACCAGGTCCCCTGCACTTCCTTCTTCCTGCTCTGACCCTGTCAGTCAATCTGCCCTGTGTCTCCTCCTCTTTGCACCCTCCGCCCCCTGGTCACTCCCACTCACCGTGACCCATGGTCCCCCTTACACAGCATAGAGGAGGAGGGACTTCCTTACCTCCCTCACACACTGAGGGAGTCTGAAGCTGTGCTCGGCGATTGTGGCACTGGGCAGGGAAGCCTAGGATGTCAAATGTCACCTCCCACCCACTTACTTTCTGGTCAGTCATTTCTTTGAAGATCATGAATGTATGTATGTATAGTTTATTCATAAAGCGCCACTTGGAGATGCAGCGCTGTATGTAACAAAATACAATAAAATCATAAGGGGGATAAATACATAGATAGTTCAGTACATAAATATATAAATTATATAAATAAATATATAAATAAAGTGCTAGGGCTTTGCAATAAGAGGTAATGAGGTCCCTGCCCCATAGAGCTTACAATCTAGTTAGGTGGGTAACACACAGATACAATGGAATGGGTATAAGTGCTGGAGTGAGACGTATGCAGTGCAAATAAAACAATCATATACTGTGCTGGTTACCAGGTAGGTAGGATGTAAGGGTAGATTTATCAT
>JAACNH010009846.1:0-10562 GCA_019447015.1 Hymenochirus boettgeri
AATAGCAGTAACTCAGCAGACACAAAGAAATGGTGAGATTAGTTTACAAATGGTGAACAGAAGTGAACCATCAGATACCCAACAACAGTGAACAGACCAAAAAAAGAAACATGCTTAACTAACTAAGAAAGAAAAATACAATACACAGGGATACCAAGATAGGGTAGAAAAAAACCTAAGCAGAAACCATGGGGATAGAGGTAGAAAGGACCAGTAGAAAACTGGAATAACAGAGCCACAGAGCAAGACAAGACAGTAACAGGCCAGGGTCAGGAAAGCCCCATTCATCTGTATCCACCAAATCACATCCCTCCCCCCCAACCCCCCCCCCCCCCCAAAAAAAACAGCGTACATGCTTCCAACTATAGCGACAAGAAGACACACTCTACCATTCAATTAATGAACTCCATTTAACACAGTGGTATGGTGTCCTCCCTTATAAAATCAATCAGTATATGTACTTGTTAATGAAGAGCACTTTGATTCCCTTGTGGTTAACAGTTTTTTTTGTTTTTTTTTTCAGATTTACCAACTGTCTCTATTTTGGTGAAAACACAGTACCTGTTTAGAACTTTTCAC
Source organism: Hymenochirus boettgeri (assembly GCA_019447015.1). Classification (NCBI taxonomy): domain Eukaryota; kingdom Metazoa; phylum Chordata; class Amphibia; order Anura; family Pipidae; genus Hymenochirus; species Hymenochirus boettgeri. The sequence goes on from JAACNH010009846.1 coordinate 580, forward strand.
GTTTTACCATAAGAGTGTAAGAGGTTTTTGCAATGTTTAATATATATATATATATAATATATTATATATATATATATATATATATATATTGTTTATTGTCAAACTACGGTAATGTGTTTATTATCATAACTACAGTAATGTGTTTATTACCATAACTACGGTAATGTGTTTATTACCATAACTACGGTAGTGTTTATTATCATAACTACAGTAATGTGTTTATTATCATAACCACAGTAATGTGTTTATCACATAACTACGGTAATGTGTTATTTCATCAACTACATAATGTGTTTTATTATAAACTACAGTATGTGTTTATTATCATAACTACGGTACTGGTTTTTATCATAACTACAGTAATGTGTTTATTACCATAACTACAATGTGTTTATTATCATAACTACAGTAATGTCTTTATTATCATAACTACAGTAATGTGTTTATTATTATAACTACAATGTGTTTATTACCATAACTACAGTAATGTGTTTATTACCATAACTACAATGTGTTTATTATCATAACTACATTAATGTCTTATTATCATATACAGTAATGTGTTTATTATTATAACTACAAATGTGTTTTATTACCATAACTACAGTAATGTGTTTATTACCATAACTACAGTATGTGTTTATTATTCTAACGGTAATGTGTTTATTATTATAACTACGGTATGTTTTTTATTATCATAACTACAGTATGTGTTTATTACATAACTACAGTAATTGTTTATTATTATAACTACAGTAATGTGTTTATTATCTAACTACGTATTATCATACTACGGTAATGTTTTTATTATCATTACTACGGTAATGTGTTTTTATTACCATCCTACAGTATGTGTTTTTATTACCAAACTACAGTAATGTGTCTATTACCATAACTACGTAATGTGTTTATTATCATATACGGTAAGTGTTTATTATCATAACTATGGTAATGTGTTTTTTTATCATAACTCGTAATTTGTTTATTACCATAACTACATTAATGTGTTTTATATCATAATTACAGTAATGTGTTTTTATTATTATACTACTACAGTAATGTGTTTATTACCATAACTACGGTATGTGTTTATTATCATTACTACGGTAATGTGTTTATTATCATTACTACGGTATGTGTTTATTATCATACTACTACGGTATAGTGTTCATTTCATTACTACGGTAATGTGTTTTAATCATAACTACGGTAATGTTATTTATTATAACTACTTAAAGCGCTAATCTTTTAATAACTTGATGAAAGCAGATTATAAAAAGGTACAATCCACAATTGGATTATTTCATATTTTAATCGAATTGTTCACCCAAGTTTTATTATTTTCATTTAGGAGACATTAGTCCTCTTTTAAATTAGGATTTAAACGTACAGCTTAACTATCCCTTAATCAACCCCAATTACACAGTTAAAAAAAGAGAAAGAGTAAAAGTATTTAATACCCTCTAAGTCCATGTTATAGTCAGGTCCCCCTGGCAGTACATACTTAGGGGTTGGTCTATCTGTCTAAGACTGCCAAGTCTTGGAATGGGTGGTATTGGGTGGAGAGCTGAAGGCCTTACTAACATCCCACCCCCTATCCGACCTTACTATATAACTATGACCTTGTTAGGATATAAGATTTATGCTTGTGAAGGTTCTCATTCATCCGGTCATGGTATATCTGTTGTATTCAATTAGATCAACTGGACTTGAAATGTAGTTCTTGAAGACGTTTCGCTAGTCATCCTTACTCTGGGCGTTCCTATAACACCTCTTAGCCACTATCCAATCACCCCTTAACACCTGGCTGTGATATGCTAATTGGGATTTTCCAGGGTACATAATTGCCACAGATTCTTGTACAAGTCATTCTGAATTGAGAAGCCAGTCGGATGACTAGCGAAACGTCTTCAAGAACTACATTTCAAGTCCATTGATCTAATTGAATACAACAGATGATATAAGATTTACTTTATACTTGTATAAAGAAGGACCTGTATAATATCCATTTTTACCTACAGTTTTTAGAAAAATGAAACATTTTAAAATGTTAAAGGGTATGTCCACCCCTGGGCTCCCATCCCCAACCGCTATGGTTTGTTTTTAGAAAGCCCCCCAAACTCTACTTACCTCCCCTCTTTCCTCCGCCACGCTCCCGGCCCTCACTTGCGAGAAAATGCAAGCAGAGGGGCGGGAGCGGCAGCCTCGTCTGTGATTGGCTGAGCGGCAGCCAATCACGGACGCCGCTGCCGGCAGCTTACTTCCGCATAGAAAGAGGAGAGGTAAGTAAAAGTTTGGGGAGCTTTTTAAAAAAAAACATAGCGGTTGGGGCTGGGAGCCGAGGTAGAATCACATATATTAAAGAAAACACGCTAGGGGAGGGAATCAGGAGAGGGAGGAGAGGGAGGGGGAGGGAGGGGGAGAAGGGCTGCAGTACACATGGCAAACTTCTCCGGAGGCCAGGTAGGAGGCGAGTCCTATATGGACTCTGCTATCCTCCTGGTGGGCAGTTTTTGGGACTTTGGGGGGGGGGGGACTACAGGAGAACCATATGGAGCTGGGATGTGAGGTAAGTATTAACACTACACTACATGATGGGGCCAGTAGTTGGGGGATTATAGTTTTGGGGGTGGACATGCCCTTTAAAATAGGCGGCATCAGGATCAAGATGAGTGACAGTTTGCTAGGACCAGGACGGCTCCACTGGAATTGGGACAGTTCGTCGCTCTTGTTATAATGCCCCATATTTAATTTACAGCGGTATCACAATTTGCGACACTGCGTGTTTTCGGTAATGTGCGATCACGGCCGTAAATGTACACGAATACCTAGCGATAGTAAACTACCACAATGTTATTCTATTATAACAGATATAGGGTTGCAGTTGTAAATTTATGACCACTATCATTGATTTACGACAGGTATCATAGATTTATGAAAATTTTAGATATCGCAAATGAGAGCTATAATACTTTCTCACCTGTTTTGTGATCCCTCTGTGAGATTCACATATTGCCTAATTCATCTAATCAGGTGTGACTCCTGTACACGTAGGTGGGGATATATTCATGGCTCCCCCTAAAGTTCTTACTAGTACCCTACACTCTGTCCATTAAGCTGTATTATACTGGCATACTGATACTGTGATGTGTTTAACAGAGGGAATAAACCAATCACTGTTCGTGGAGACCGGAGATTCCATATCATTGGTTTGTTCAGTGGGCAGTAACCCACCAGCTAATGTGAGCTGGATAAAGGGAGAGAAAATGTTCATCAGCAGAACAGATGGATCAAGGCTGGAGAAAATCTCCTAAATATGACCTATGGGGATGCTGGTACTTACAGGTGTGAAGCAATAATCAGCATGGCAACGCCAGCAGAGAGATCTATATCACTTCAATCGTACGTATCAAATTTAAAAAATATGGGTTTTACTAATCTAGGATTTATAACCTTTTTTCTTGCCAAAGTTGATATAGAGGTTCACACTTTCTACAGTTTTACTAAAGCACATGAAGGAAAAAACAAGATTCAAGTACCTCCCTGTGGGGCCATTAGCAAAAAGCAATCTGATGTCAAACGTGCTTTAATGCAGCGGCTGACGGATCACCACTATAAGCCCTTTCATTCAGAGCACAATTATCTATAATATGTCTAATGTACGAGAGATAGTCACACAGCAACATGGCTAACAAAATGGTTGGAAAAATGGCCCCAGTAAAATGGTTTTCAAATAGACTGATAAAATGGCTACTAGTAAATAGGGATGACTCAAAACCGAACTCGAACCCGAGTTCGGGCCTAACTTTATGAGTTCGTACTGAAACTAGTTTGATTTACTTGGACTCGCGGGACTATTTTCCAAAATCCTCGAACATTCGAGAATTCTCGAATGTATGAGGATTTTCGAACGTTCGCCACGCCTCGAATGCCACTTATGAACCCCCCGAATGGCAGGAGATTGACGAAAATGGGCGCTCGTGAATTGCCTAACAGCAAACAATTCCGCGGGCCGGACATTCTGGGGGTCCCGCAGCTCGAAACCGGGACCCCCTACCGGGTCCTTACAAGGACCATTGAGACCTGACAAGGGCCCTTTGGGGCTAAAGGGTTCCCGCAGCTAATAAAAGAGCCCTTGGGTGGCATCTTCTTTCTTCCATCCGGTGACACCAACTCTGCTAAGGCCACCAACCCCAAGAAGTACCCATGCGGCTGCCAGGGGTACCTCCGCGCCGGTGGCCTCAACGAGGCGGATGTTACCGGAGTCTTGATTTGACGTCTTCTTTCTTCACAGCTAGCGACACCAACACCACTGAAGTCACCGATCCAACACCACTGAAGCCAGCATGAGCCCAACACCACTGAAGCCAATGGTAGCTGGCTTCAACTGAGCCAATGTTGCTCCTCTTCTTTCTTCTGCCATGTACTGCGATGACTTCTGAGCTCTGTGGAGGATTGCAGCTATTTATATAAGTTTGTAGAAGGACCAAATCCAATTGTGATTGGTTAATCTACGATCACAAATTAACCAATCATATTTGGTTATGCCAGGCCGCAGTGAGCCCGCCTGTCATCTTCGACTTCAGTGTGTTGTGCCTCAAAGGCACTTATAATGCCGGGGAAGGGGGTCCCGGTTCAAGTTGCGGGACCCCCGAACATTTGGCCGGATTGTCGGTTTCGGGGATTTTTGAAGCGACGTTCAAGTTTTGCCGATGATCAATTTCCGACATTACCAAAAGTATTGCACGGAAACCGGAAGTAGCATGCGTGTGCATGACCTAGTTTTTATGCTGTTCCCCGTGCTCAGACGTTATCCAGACCATGTCCCAGAGACCTGTAAGGTAAGTTTACAACTCCAATATTTCAAAAGTTCAAACGAATTGACTTTAATGGGTCGGGCTTTCAAGTTCGAAAGTTCGTAAACAAACTGAACTTTATGAAGTTTAGCCATCTCTACTAGTAAATAGCACTCAAAATGTTGGCAAATTGGCATTAGCATGAAGAGACTGCTAAAATGTTTGTCATACAGACTGATAAAATGCTTGGCATTGTCAAATTGGCATGGTTAAAAATGGTTGGCACGCGGACAAACTGCTTGACATTGGCAATAGATATTGACTAGAAATCGAACCCGAGTTCGAACCAAACTATTCGAGTTCGAACAGACTCAGTCTTCTCAAACTATCCTGGGCCCGGATTTTCGATATTTCTGGACTTTCGATATTATCAAATGTTTGAACGTTCGAGACGTGCGAGTAAAATGTCTATTATACCAATCGTAGTAAATATCAAATTATCTAACTCCTGAGTAAAATGTCTATTATACGTATACGCGAGTAACATCAATTTTGCGAGTAAATATCAAATTCTCAAATCTGTGAGTAAATAATCCATTATACCTATACGCGTGTAATATCGAACTCTCGAATCCGCGAGTCATTCATGGGATAATTATCGAATGTTCGAACGTGAGAGCTCAAAATAGCGCGCGTGAGAGTAAAATTCATTTTTCAAAAGTCCTGGATATTGGAACATGTTCCCCAGACCATTTCCCAGGTCCCACAGCCATTTACATTAAGTTACCATTAATATTTTAATTGTATTCATTTGAACTTTTCGAACTATTTGACTCCCATTGACTTTAATGGGTCCGTTTTCGAACTTGCCATATAACTTTCCATATAGTTCAAAAGTTGAAAACGGACCGAACTTCCGAAAGTTCGATCATCTCTAATTGTAAACTGGCATTGTCACTGGTGAAATGCTTGGTATTGGAGAACTGGCATGTCTACAATGGTTGTCACACAGTGTTAAATTGCTTGGCATTAACAACACCATTGAAATGCCTGGCATTGCAATTGGCATTGCAAACTGGCATTGCAAATGGTTGGTATTGTCAAACTAGCATGGTTTAAATGGCACACCCGTTAAAGGTACAGGTGGTATTAGGAGCTGTTGCGGGCCCTCATCATTCGGGCCCCAAGAAGTCCGGGCCCCATATAGGATTGCCTCCTTAGCCAAAACCCCCACCCTGGATAAATTCCAATGGTGGAGAGAGTTTTTGATATGTGAAGTTGTCCTTTAAATTCTTTTCATTTCTTTAATGCAGATGCCCTACATACAGATACACACTGGCTATAACACGTAGGTTCACTAGAGGTACCCTTAACAGTCAATAAATAGGATGTCAATTCCAACCTGCCGTTTAAACAATTTTGCCTCATCTGTCAATCACAGAAAGCTAGGTGGTGTGTGATTGGTTAATATGGTTAAAGGCTTTTGGCAAAAATTATAGTTCACCAACTTTTAAAACCGATTTGAATGACGTACAACATTAATATGTGATGTATTTTCATTGCAGATTCTCCTTCACGCCAGAACCCTTTTCCAATAATTCTATGGTAAGTTAAGAATTATTATACATACAGATAAGGGGCCACAGGTCTGGGCTCGGTGTAGGTTCAGTCATGGCGGAAAGTTTTGCAGTGACACTAACTGTTTTTACATATTTCTATGGTAACTGATGGAAATGATACATTTTTCAGACTCTCTTATTGGAAAATACATCGAGTTTATGTAAAGAGTCAATATTTACAGGGTTGACCCTTCATCTTCATAACTTCTGCAATTTGCTCTGACGTGATGGATATTAACTTCTGGGCCAGATCCTGACTGACGATGACCCATTATTACCTTGTTATTGTTCGGATTTGCTTGTCTTTCGCTTTTCCACATGCTTCATGCAAATTGACCACGGGTTCTGAGGAGTTTCCTGGACAAATTTCAATGTTATGATCTCAGGTATCCCGCCCCTCCCGGGAGTGTGGGAGTCTCCTGGATTTTGAGGTTGTCACCCCCACTTCCATGAGACCACCCCAAACTCCTCGACATTAGCGTACCTGGAGTCTTCACCTCCGGAGCACCCCTTTTTGTCCACCACGCCTCTTCTGTGACGTAAATCATGTCACCTGCTGCGTCCTGCCCCTAACTCCACCTCTGCCCTGCACTTTTGATAATGTAATTGATGTCATGTTGGCCTGCCCCCTTATCCTCACCCTGCCCGGAAGCCACTGCCAGTAGGGTGGGATGTCTGTGATCTCTGAGGACTGTATTATCACTTTTACCTTGTGACATTGTGTCCATTTTACTGGGGAATGTACAGATCATCACCAAATTGCACCTGGATTGTATTGTCAACACAGAATTCACGTTTTTGAAGCAATTTTTGGGACGAAATTCTACCTTTCATAATTGCAAAAGTTACAGAATTTTCGAAATCTGCAGTTCTGTCTCAAACCAGGACTCGCCACTTTTGGGCCGTATTTATAAAGCCGTGGTATCACTTTTTAGCATTAAAACGATCGTTAATCTCCGATTGTTATTCTCCGTCGGTTTACCGATCGTAAAATTACGTTACGAAATCGTAGATTACGATCTCCATACTAAGTTTACTAGCACACAGCCGTATTCTACGACCGAACTTTCGGTAATCAACGAACGTTCGATCGTAAAGGTACGATCACGACCATATTTTACGACCATGATCGTACATAACTACCACGTATCTAAAAAGCGATACCGCGGGTTTATAAATATGGCCCATTGCCACAAAAACTGAAGCCACATTTTTGACAAAACTAATTGTGTGACACTGCCAAAACTCTAACCCTGACTGTACAACACACAAATGGCAGGTGAAATGGAGAAGATGGATCCAGTATTTATGATTTCTGAAGAATTCCAATCTATATAATATTTGGTCTGTATTTTTATTCTCTAGATAAATCATTACGTGATATGATGATCGGGGGAGTTGGTGGAATTTCTATAGGAATTTTCATTCTTCTCTGCTATGGGCTCATTATAAGTAAGGATACAGATGTGTTGTAGTTGTGGGTTCAAATCCTACATCCATGTACTCTGGTTCCCCACACAATTACATAATAATTCAAAGTGCTGCATTGAATGTTCACTGCTACATCAGACATAACAATATATCCACATTGGACACTAGTGATATGGCTTTATCCACTGTAACCACAATATCAATTGCAAATACATAAAATGGTCAGAATTATGAATGAAGCATCTGTCATACTTGAGGGAGGACGCTGCCCTTAGGAAATCTTTATCCTGATTGGATAATTCTAAATGATGCACAACACTGGTTAATACGAGTCCTACTTCTCTAACTGATCTGGTTCGAGATGCATGCATGATGTTTACAATAATGGGCTCTGCAGATGGACAGTGGGTTCCCTGGTTTCCTTTAGATATTTCCAGCTGATTGCACTTTATTCTTAATGTGTTTCATTTCACAATCCGTTTCAGATACTATTTTGACTTCCAATCAGCAACTTAAAGGGGAACTAAAGTTTGAAAAAACACATCAATATTAGTCTGGCAGACCTACGCTAACAATCTTACGTAGCTGTGAGCTCTGTCCTCCTTGCGATTGGGGGGGGGGGTGGGGCCAGTGGACGGGGGGTCCCGGTGTGGGTCCATGAACAGAGATAGCTTGGTGCCCTGTATAGTCCGTGGGTTAGGTTGTTTGGGTGGCTGGAGGGTGCAGTGAGCGCATTTAGGTGGGTCCCCTTGTAAAATGGGTTTTAGGGCGAGTGGGACTGTGGGAGAAGTGCTTGTGTTGTGCCAGGTTCACGGGTTATAGGTATAGTGTAATTGGGCTGTACGACCAGACAATAAAGGGTTATCTGGTGGTGGCGGGTGGGGGGACCGGTGCGGTCGTGGTGTTGTTTCATTGATCGGCGAGATTAAGGCTTTTGACCAGTCACTGTCTTTGTGTGGGTGGTGTGTGTTTGGGGTGAGTAGCGTTCGGGATCAACAGCTTTAAGGATTAAGATTCTCTGAGGGAGACGCGATATGGAAGGGGGAGTGAGGAAAGGAACGACACCAGGGGGAGGGGCCAACACGGCCAACAAAGCAAAACCCCGGGGGAAAGAGGCGGAAGAGACTGCAGGGGACCTACAAAACGGGTGGGGCTAGTGGTCCTCTCAACCGTGGTGGGTAGTGGGGGTTGGGTTATTGTTGGTTTGACCAGGGTAGAGACAGCACAAAAAGAAAACAGGGAGAGAGCCGGGGGCACAAAACCGGGGGGGGGGGCCAGGGGCACAAAAAAAAAAGGGGGGGGCCAGGGCACCAAAACGGGCGGGGGTCGGGCGGTACAAAACGGGGGGGGGAGGGGGCACGAAGAGCCACGGGAAGGGAAGGCCACGGGAAGGAGCACAAAACCAGAGAGAGGGGAAGGGCACAAACCAGGGGAGGGGGGACAAAAAACGGGGGACAAGGGGCACAAAAGGGGGGGGGGCGGGGGGGGGGCAAAGAAGTGAAAAGGAAGAGAGGGGGGGGGCGAGGGGGCAAAAAACCAAGGGCGGGGGAAAAAACAGGGGAGAGGAGGCGGGGGAGAGTGGGGGGGGGAGGAAAGCAGAGGGGGGACAAGGGGTGGGCAACCGAAGGAAAGCTCGCCCGACAGAAAGGGGGCCCGTCTTCTATTTAAGAGCAAACAAAAAAAGCAAGAGACAGTTGGAGAAAGGGGCGGGGGGAAGCGGTGCCAGTGCACAGGGACGCCTGTTAAGCTAACGACAGAAAAATGCTAAACAGGGCCAGTGAAGGGGATCCCCCGCTAGGATAATGGATGGGGGGTTAACGTACTGAGAATAGGAGCACGGGGGACGGGGGAGGGGGCGGGGCAACAAATTCGGGGAAGCAAAGGCCCGGAGGGGGGGACCAGGGGCAAGCGCAGCATAGGGAGCAGGGGGCCGGCACGCACAAGGCCCAGGGGGAACGGCACGGAGGGATAGCAGACCCTAAAGGGGAGAAAGGGGAGCAGAAAGGCAAGGCTCCACGGGACACCGGAAGACGGGGGGGGGACCCCCAACGCCCCGAACAAGGGTAAAAAAAAACAGAGCCGAAAAGAAAGACCGGGAGAGGGTAGATGGGAGGAAGGGGCAGAAGACCGACACGCT
>JAACNH010009847.1:0-10555 GCA_019447015.1 Hymenochirus boettgeri
TTTGAAAGCCATCCATGCGACCGTAGTATCACAATAGGGGTGTGGTTTGAAAGCCATAAATGCAACCATAGTATCACGATAGGGGTGTGGTTTAAAAGCCATTCATGCGACCACAGTATCATGATAGGGGTGTGGTTCAAAAGCCATGCATGTGACCGTAGTATCATGATAGGGGTGTGGTTTGAAAGCCATTCATGCAACCATAGTATCACGATAGGGGTGTGGTTTGAAAGCCATTCATACGACCATAGTATCACGACAGGGGTGTGGTTCGAAAGCCATACATGCAACCATGGTATCACGATACTCATTAATAATGGGCGTGGAAAAATAGGGGTGTGGTTTGAGGATTTTTATAACTTTTATTTGTTCCCTATCTGTTTCGTTTTAGTTCAGTTCATTAATTCTCACGGGTTATCGAAATACAGAAAGGAAAAGTCAATATGCTGCCTTAATTTGGTCAGATGTTAAGCGTCCAATGCCAAATGCAATAAAAATATCGTAACATCTCTCCACACTGAGAAAGTAAATGGCAAGCATTTTATTCTGTTTTATGCATTTGGTTGGGAAGGTTGGAACAGCTGCTTACAAGTCTTTCAAGTCTCTGTTAGCCGTTACATGAGACAGGGAGCCTCTGAATCAAGCACTAGGAAGACAAAATCTGTTGGTACAGAACCATTTCTAATGCAAGGATTGTGTTGTTAGCACAGTGGATACAAAGTAGCTGCTATGAATGATCCAATCTCTCCCTGGGTGGATCTAACTGAGCATGTCAGAGCTCGCTGAGATAGGTCAGGGGGCAGGAACTGCTGGGATTTATCTACTGCAATGTTTATTGACCAAAGTAATCTCCAAGCTCTTTTCAAAATAAAACTGTAATATTCTGTTTCTACAGGGAAGTAGCCAAGCTGAAGGTTCCATCCATAAAGATGTAATGTGGGGCAATGTGACCTCCCACTCATAAAATAAAAATGAATATCATTATGTGGTTTAATTAACTTTCCGACATTACCTGAGCACCTAAACATGCAGACAAAGCGATTATAAGATAAATATTAATCTACACAATGAACAAAATGGCCTCCATTTTACAAGGCTGGAGCCAAGGACTCTGGGTTAAGAAGTAAAGTGAACGTATTTATCAGACTTTGCACACCTTGGTTGTGTTTAACCTATTAAAGGACAACTAAAGCCTGAATCAGAAGATAGGGCAGCTTGATATAAAATCAATATAAAATCAATAATCTGTGTCTCACCTCTCATTTTGACGTGGGTGCTGGGAAATTTCTAACATTGGGGTTGTATTTTGTTTCCTAGAATTTCAGTATCATACAGTGTGGTCACTGACCATTATGTCCTTTGCACATGCCCAGTTCTAATCTACTGAAGGAACTTGCTACAGCAGGTCACGCCTACTAGTAGCCTCTAGCCAATCCTGTTCTCCATATTAGGGGACCATGTGACTAAAATTGGCATGTGTGGTCAGACAAACAGTTATCTTTTCCAGGAGGGGTAACGTACAGTTTATGGTGGGGGGGGGGGGGGGGGGGGGGATGCTTTCAGATTTTGGAGTATAAACATTTTGGTTTAGTTCTCCTTTAAACAAGATAATCCCCCAGATAATGCAATATTCATTACTGGGGCATAGAAAGTGGTAGAAGACATTACACTGTATAGTACAGATTTAGTTTTATTATTATTATTATTATTATTATTATTATTATTATTATTATTATTATTGCTATGTAAAGGGTTACCCTTATGTGATACACACATTGCACATATCGGGGATTTCTAACAAGCAGCCCTGTGTTGATAAACTACAACTCTCTCCATTTCCTATTATAGGTTCTGAACATATACAGTAATGTTGATGATGAATTATGTCTTTTCTATAACTTGATCACTAGGTAAACGATTGTTACTACGTATCTTATGTATCTCTTTGTCTGTCAGATATATTTTGGGTATGTTTAACACAAATTCCCCCATTAACATTTTAAAGGGGAACTAAAGTCTCTGAAATAAGGTAAAAAAAAAAGGTTTCAGACTTAGCCGTTCTAGTGCAGGCAGTCAGGAGATATGGTGGTTAAAGGACAACTGCACTGTCCAAGCTTCGCCTTGCCTCAGTCTGGGATCTGTCCAATAGAAAAATGTGCTTCTTGAGCGTGTCTTACCATTGGATAGACCTTGGGCCAAAAGGGGGCGAAGCGACATTACAACAGTCGTCCTTTAAAATGTTAATGTTTCCTGCTTCTGTTTATCTTCAGCCCCGGAGAAATCCCCTATTGATTGACAGCACAATGCAGGTCGCCCGTGCCTCACGCACGGTAAAAAGCGTAAACTAGTGTTAGCCAATTGGTCTGATCACACTGGGTGCGCTGCTGTCCGTTGCGCTGCGATACGTGAAATCAAAGCGCACGACAAAGCAATAGTGCACTGAAAATGCATGCGCTATTGCGTGCGTGTGTCCGGTGTGCTAGTACACGTTGTAAGAAGAAGACAACGTCGAGAGGAAGGGGGCACGTTTATACCCCCGAAACGTTGTGATCTGATGTGTAGTCACTAATAGAAATGTCTGAACTTTGCAAAATCCGGTCTGCTCGAGGATCCGCGAATTTTCGAAAAAATTAGAAAATTCGAAAATCCGCGAGCGGACCAATTAAAATGAAAAAAATCCTCGAAAATACGAGAAATCCACGGTTCGGAAGTTCGGAAGGCGTAAAATCCAGAAAATCCTGAAAAATCCGCCGTTCGCGAATGGGATAAATCCGCAGTGGATCCGGGTTCGGATCCGCGAACCGGCCATCCCTACTCACTAATTAATAAATTGTTCTTTGGAGTGCGACCCTCAACGTTGTCTTCTTCTGATAAACCTGTCCACCAAGGGTTGGATATTGTGAGTAAGCACCCACACTTAGTACGAGTGCAGAGGAAGGGTGGATATGTGAGGAGTAAGCACCCACACTTAGTACGAGGGTGCAGAGGAAGGGTTGGATATTGTGAGGAGTAAGCACCCACACTTAGTACAGATGGCAGAGGGAAGGGTTAGTGTAAGTCGAGTTGGATATTGGTAAGCACCCACACTTAGTACGACGTGCAGAGGAAGGGTTGGATATGTAGGAGTAAGCACACCACCCTTAGTACGAGTGCAGAGGGAAAAGGTTGGATATGTGAGGGAGTAAGCACACCCACACTTAGTACGAGTGCAGAGGAAGGGTTGGATATTGTGAGTAAGCACCCACACTTAGTACGAGTGCAGAGGAAGGGTTGGATATTGTGAGGAGTAAGCATCCACACTTAGTACGAGTGCAGAGGAAGGGTTGGATATTGTGAGTAAGCACCCACACTTAGTACGAGTGCAGAGGAAGGGTTGGTATTGGTGAGTAGCACGCCACACTTAGTACGAGTGCAGAGGAAGGGTTGGATGGTGAAGGATAACCCCCCACTTAGTACGATGCAGAGGAAGGGTGGATATTGTTAGTAGCACCCACACTTAGTACGAGTCAGGTAAGGTGGATAGTGGGAGGAGTTAAGCACCCCACTTAGTAACGATGCATAGGAAGGGTTGGCATGATTGTGAGGTAAGCAACCCACACTTAGTACGAGTGCAGAGGGTTGGAATGAGAGAACCTTAGTGAGAGTGATTGGTGAGGAGAGCCCCACACGATAGTACGAGTGCAGAGGAAGGTTGGATAAATTGTGAGGGTAAGCACCACACTTAGTTAAACGAGTGCAGAGGAAGGGTTGGTATTGTGAGGAGTAGCACCCACACTTAGTTTACGAGGGTGCAGAGGAAGGGTTGGATATTGTGAGGAGTAAGCACCACACTTAGTACGAGGCAGAGGGGGGTTGGATATTGTGTGAGAGGCACCACACTTTAGTACGAGTGCAGAAGGAAGGGTTGGATATGTGAGGAGTAAGCACCCACCCTTAGTGTCAGGGAGGGTTGGTGGGATAGCAAAATTAGTGAGGCAGAGGATAAGGGTTGGATATTGTGAGGTAAGCACCCACACTTAGTACGCGTGCAGAGGAAGGTTGGTATGTGAGGAGTAAGCAACCAACACTTAGTACGAGTGCAGAGGAAAAACAAGGGTTGGATATGTGGAGGAGTAAAGCCCCCACACTTAGTAGAGTGCAGAGAAGGGTGGATTGTGATGGTAAAGCACCCACACTTAGTAGAGTGCAGAGGAAGGGTGGATTATTGTGAGATAAGCACCCACATCTAGGATCGGTGCAGAGGAAGGGTTGGATAAGTTGGTATGTGAGGAGTAAGCACCCACACTTAGTAGACGTGCAGGGAAGGGTTGTTGGAGGGTACAACACACTTTGCTGCAAGAGTGGATATGAGGGTACGCACCCACTTCGTACGAGTGGCAGAGGAGGGTTGGATATTGTGGGTAGGATACCGTAGTACGGAGCGAAGGGTATGGAAGCACCACATTCTAGTACGGGCAGAGGAAGGGTTGGATATGTGAGGAGTAAGTCACCCACACTTAGTACGAGTGCAGAGGAAGGGTTGGATATTGTGAGGAGTAAGCATCCCACACTTAGTACGAGTGCAGAGGAAGGGTTGGATATTGTGAGGGGTAAGCACCACATTAGTACGAGTGCAGAGGGAAGGGTTTGGATATTGGGTGAGGAGTAAGGAGCAGCCACACTTAGTACGAGTGCAGGAAGGGTTGGATATTGAGGAGTAAGCACCACAACTTAGTACGAGTGCAGAGGAAGGGTTGGATATTGTGAGGGAGTAAGCACCACACTTAGTACGAGTGCAGAGTAAGGGTTGGATATTGGGAGGAGTAAGACAACCCACACTTAGTACGAGTGCAGAGGAAGGGTTGGATATTGTAGGAGAACCCCACATTGTACGAGTGCAGAGAGGTTGGTATTGTGAGTAAACCCCACACTTAGTACGAGTGCAAGACCAGGAAGGGTTTGGATATTGTGAGTAAGCACCCACACTTAGTACGAGTGCAGAGGACGGGTGGATATTGTGAGGTAAGCACCCACACTTAGTACGAGTGCAGAGGAAGGTTGGATATTGGGAGGATTAGCACCCACACTAGTACGAGTGCAGAGGAAGGGTAGTGGATATTGTGAGGAGTAAGCAACCACACTTAGTACGAGTGCAGAGGAAAGGGTTGGATATTGTGAGGAGTAAGCACCCACACTAGTACGAGTGCAGAGGAAGGGTGGATATTGTGAGGAGTAACACCACACTTAGACGAGTGCAGAGGAAGGGTTGGATATTGTGAGGAGTAAGCACCACACTTAGTTACGAGTGCAGAGAGAAGGTGTGTGGATATTGTGAGTGAGTAAGCACCCACATTAGTACGAGTGCAGAGGAAGGGTTGGATATTGTGAGGAGTAGCACCCACACTTAGTACGAGTGCAGAGGAGGAGTTGGATTGGGGAGTAGCACCCACACTTAGTACAGTGCAGAGGAAGGGTTGGATTTTTGTGAGTAGCACCCACACTTAGTACGAGTGCAGAGGAAGGGTTGGATGTTTGAGGAGTAAGCACCCACACTTATACGAGTGCAGAGGAAGGTTGGATTTGTGAGGAGTAGCACCCACACTTAGTACGAGTGCAGAGGAAGGTTGATATTGTGAGGAGTAAGCACCCACACTAGTACGAGTGCAGAGAAGGTTGGATATTGTGAGTAAGCCCCACACTTAGTACGGTGCAGAGGAAGGTTGGATATGGGGAGAGTAAACCCACACTTAGTACTATGCAGAGGAAGGGTTGGTATATTGTGAGGAGTAACGCACCCACACTTAGTACGAGTGCAGAGGAAGGGTTGGATATTGTGAGATAAGCACCCACACTAGTACGAGTGCAGAGGAAGGGTTGGATATTGTGAGGTAAGCAACCCACTTAGTACGAGTGCAGAGGAAGGGTTGGATAGTGTGAGGAAGTAAGCACCCACACTTAGTACGAGTGCAGAGAGAAGGTGGATATTGTAGTAAGCACCCCACGTTCGTACGAGTGCAGAGGAAGGGTTGGATATTGTGAGGAGTAAGCACCCACACTTAGTACGAGTGCAGAGGAAGGGTTGGATATTGTGAGGAGTAAGCACCCACACTTAGTACGAGTGCAGAGGAAGGGTTGGATATTGTGAGTAAGCACCCACCCTTAGTACGAGTGCAGAGGAAGGGTTGGATATTGTGAGGAGTAAGCATCCACACTTAGTACGAGTGCAGAGGAAGGGTTGGATATTGTGAGTAAGCACCACACTTAGTACGAGTGCAGAGGGAAGGGTTGGATATTGTGAGTAAGCACACACCACTTAGTACGAGTGCAGACGGAGGGTTGGATATTGTGAGGAGTAAGCACCCCACACTTAGTACGAGTGCAGAGGAAGGGTTGGATTATTGTGAGTAAGCACCCACACTTAGTACGAGTGCAGAGGAAGGGTTGGATATTGTGAGGAGTAAGCACCCACACTTAGTACGAGTTGAGAGAGGAAGGGTTGGATATTGTGAGAGTCAGCCCCACACTTAGTACGAGTGCAGAGAAGGGTTGGATACTTGTGAGGAGTAAGCATCCACACTTGTATACAGTGCAGAGGAAGGGTTGGATATTGTGAGTAAGCACCCACACTTAGTACGAGTGCAGAGGATATTTTGTAGTACACTTTGTAGTGTGGCCTCAGCCTAAAATTGGATTCATGCAAATAAATAAAATAAAGGCTAATGCTAAAGGCGACTCTAACGAACTGTATTGTCATCACCATTAATAGAATCGCTTTCTGGGCTTTATTTCGGGGGGAGATGTACTGAGAATTGGTTGCAAGATGGAGAAAGGGAACAAAAGATTTTTATGACTTCCAATCTATCACTGTCTGTCTGAAAGGAAGCGCAGAGCGAACGTGGTGTATCTCTCGCTGTGAGCAAATGGTCTAAATTGCTTCTCCTATATGCACGCTGCAGAGCCACATAGCATTGCTGAAGGACTATAATAAATATAATTATTAGCTTAGATAAGAGAGACGGTTTGTCCAGGAGGGAGGGAAGGGAGAGAAGCTGCATTAGCAATACAAGTACAAAATGATCAACCCAAAGAAATTAGCACTTTCCCTGCCAAGGTGCACCTGAGTCTTTAAGTGGGTTTCTGAAGCTTAACACGTTAACTCTTTGCAATGACCAGAGGAAACGTTTATTACAATGTCGGCATTTTAACGCTCGGGGTTATTGAATAATCTTAATGTTTAGTATGAAGGGGTTAAACATGGCTAGATGCACAGAAAACACTGTTCATGTAAAAAGGTGACAATAGCACCAAGAGCCCAACCTGGTCCCCTTTCTGGGGCTCTAATCTTACAGCCCAACGATTCTGCTCATATTCATTCAACATAAATAAATCAACAATTTGTCATGGGAAATTCATTATAACCAGATTATTTATTACCAAAGAGAAATTACACAAATCCTGATGGTTCACACAAGACACTTCATAATGTACTATAACGCTTTGATCTGACCCTGAAAGAAGCTAATAAATGGCAGGATTCTCCCTTTAATCTGGCCCTGAAAGAAGCTGGTAAATGGCAGATTCTCCCTTTTAATCCTGGCCCTGACAGAACTGGTAAAATGGCAGATCTCCGCCCTTAATACTGGCCCTGAAAGAACTGGCCTAGGCGGATTCTCCCTTGTAATCTGGCCCTTGAAGCAAGCTGTAAATGGCAGGTATTCTCCCTTTAATCTGGCCCTAATGCGCGAATGTAGAACTCGCCTTAATTGTCCAAAGTAAGGCAGATCTCCCTTTAATCTGGCCCTGAAAGAGCTGGTAAATGGCAGGATTGCTCCCTTTAATCTGGCCCTGAAAGAAGCATGTAAATGTCGGATTCTCCCTTTAATCTGGCCCTGAAAAAGGCAACGGCAGTGATCTCCCTTTAATCTGGTCCCTGAAGAGCTGATAACTGGCAGATTCTCCCCTTTAATCTGGCCCTGAAAGAAGCTTAAATGGACGGAGATCTCCCTTTAATCTGGCCCTGAAGAACTTGTAAATGTCAGGATTCTCCCTTTAATCTGGTCCTGAAAGAAGCTGGTAAATGGGCAGGATTCTCCCTTTTATAATCTGGCCCTGAAAGATCTGGTAAATGCATGAATTCTGCCCTTTATACATCTGGCCCTGAAGAACTGATAAATGGCACGATTCTCCCTTAATCTGGCCCTGAAAGAGCTAATGAAATGGCAGGATTCTCCCTTTAATCTGGCCCCTGAAAGAAGCTGTAAATGGCAGAATTACTCCCCTTTAATCTGGCCCGAAAGAAGCTGGTAAATGGCAGGGCATTCTCCCTTTAATCTGTCCCTGAACAGAGCTAAGTAAATGGCATGATTCTCCCTTTTCATCTGGCCTCCTGAAAAGCTGGTAAATGACAGGATTCTCCCTTTAATCTGGCCCTGAAAGAACGGCTAAAATGGCAGGATCTCCCTTTAATCTGCCCTGAAAGAAGCTGAAATGGATTACTTAATTGCTAAGAAGCGCAGGATTCTCCCTTTATCTGGCCCTGGAAGAAGCTGTAAATGGCAGGATTCTCCCTTTATTAATAATTATTAAAAAAATAAAAAAAAAAAAAAAAAAAAATACAAAATAAAAAAATAAAAAAAAATAATTAATAATAAAATTTCCTCCCCACTCACCCTTCCTGACTCTACCCCTTCACTACTAACCCCCCCCCACTACCCCCCATCTCCTTTCACCCTACTCCCCCTTCCTTCCATAAACCCCCCCACCGCACACTCCCTCCCCCCCCCACTCCTCCACTCCCACCCTTCCACTTCACCCCCCCCCCCTCCCCTCTCCCTCCCCCCCCCTCCCCTTTCCCCCCCTCCCCCCCTCATTCATCACCCCCGCCCTTCCCCTCCCTCCTTCCCACCCCTTTCCTCCTCACCCCCCTCCTCCCCCCCCCTCCCCCCCCCCCCTCCCACTCCCCCCCCTCCCCCCCCTCCCCCCCACTTCCCCCCCCCCCCCCCCACTGCTGCCCCTGAATAGAAGCTGGTAAATGGCAGATTCTCCTATTAATCTGGCCCTGAAAGAAGCTTGTAAATGGCATGATTCTCCCTTTAAAATCTGGCCCTGAAATTACTGGTAAATGCAGGATTCCCTCCCCTTTAATCTGGCCCTGAAAAGCTGGTAAATGACAGGATTCTCCCCTTTAATCTGGCCCTAAAGAAGCTAATCAATGGCGGATTCTCCCTTAATCTGGCCCTGAAAGAAGCTGTAATGGCAGGATTCCTCCCTTTTACTCTGGGCCCGAAGAAGCGGTAAATGCAGGATTTCGCCTTTAATCTTGGCCCTGAAAGGTAGCTGGTATGCAGGATTCTCCCTTTAAATCTGGTCCCTGAAAGAAGCTGGTAAATGGCAGGATTCTCCCTTTAATCTGCCCTTAAATAAGCTGGTAAAAATGGCAAGAATTCTCTCTTTAAATGGCCCTGACAGGAAGCTGGCAAATGTCCGGATTCCTCCATAAATCTGGCCCTGAAATCATTGGTAATTGGCAGGATATCCCTTTAATCTGTCCTGAAAGAAGCTGGTAAATGGCAGGATTCTCCCATTTAAATCTGGCCCTAAAATAAAATTGTTGAATGGCCAAATTCTCCCTTTAATCTGGCCCTTGAAGAAGCTGTACATGGCGGATTCTCCCTTCATCTGGCCCTGAAAGAAACTGGTAAATGGCAGGATTCTCCCTTTAACTGGCCCCTGAAAGAAGCTATAAATGGCAAGGATTCCCCTTTAATCTGGCCCTGAAAGAAGCTGGTATGGCCGGATTCTCCATTTAAGTCTGGCCCTAAAATAAATTGTTGAATGGCAGGATTCTCCGTTTAAATCTGGCCCTGAAAGAACTGGTAAATGGCAGGATTCTCCCTTTATCTGGCCCTGAAAAGAAGCTAATAATGGCAGAATTCCCCCTTAATCCTGCCCTGAAAGAGCGGTACAATGGCAGGATTCTTCCCTTTAATCTGGCCCTGAAAGAGCTTGTAAATGGCAACGGATTCTCCCTTTAGTCGGGCCCTGAAAGAAGTACTCTAATGTCAGGATTCTCCCTTTAATCTGCCCTGAGAGACGGCTATAAATAGCAGGATTCTCCTTTTAAATCTTGGCCCTGAAAGAAGTTGGTAAGTGCCACGTCTTTGTATAGAAGGGCACTTGCAGTTTTACAAACTGAATGCAATCCAGGGTCAGTAATAGTGTCAGTCCTGCTCTTTTCTCCCACGTTCAAGCTTCCCTGTTTTAATTGTTTTCGCTGGGTTCGTCATTTGTTACATGTCCAGATTAACACCAGATTTTTAGAACCCGCCTTTTACACTTAACTTGAGAACTCTAGAGGGTCCACAGACCCCCAAACCCCTGAAACCTGTGCAGATTTTCTGTTTTCAAGACCAAGACTGGGGAAGATTTAGGGGATTTTTGGTGCATTAATTCGGACAATTCTTCACCCTGTCCATCAAACTGAATAACTGACTAGCATCTAAGTGCATCCCATTTGGAAGGGGGAAGAGGAACATGGACTCTGAGAGTAAGAAATTTGTTTTCAGGTGAAATAAAA
>JAACNH010009848.1:0-10554 GCA_019447015.1 Hymenochirus boettgeri
GTGTCAGTTTCTGGTATAAGGTTGTGAATGTCACTTGTCATGTCGTACAGTTTACTGGTATAGATAGTGATGTCACTTGCATGGCTTACAGTTACTGGTATAGGTAGTAGATGTACTTGTTATGGCTGCATTTTTACGTATAGTTGGATGTCACTTGTCATGGCTTCAGTTTACTGTTATAGATGTGATGTCATTGTCATGGCTAACAGTTTACTGGTATAGGTAGTGATGTCACTGTCCATGGCTTACAGTTTACTGGTTAAGGTAATGAGTCACTTGTCATGCTTACAGTTTCTGGTATAGGTTGTGAGTCACTTGTCATGGCTACAGTTTACTGGTATAGGTAGTGATGTCACTTGTCATGGCTTACAGTTTACTGGTATAGGTAATGATGTCACTTGTCATGCTTACAGTTTACTGGTATAGGTTGTGATGTCACTTGTCATGGCTTACAGTTTACTGGTATAGGTAATGATGTCACTTGTCATGGCTTACAGTTTACTGGTATAGGTTGTGATGTCACTTGTCATGACTTACAGTTTACTGGTATAGGTTGTGATGTCACTTGTCATGGCTTACAGTTTACTGGTATAGATAGTGATGTCACTTGTCATGGCTTACAGTTTACTGGTACAGGTAATGATGTCACTTGTCATGGCTTACAGTTTACTGGTATAGGTTGTGATGTCACTTGTCATGGCTTACAGTTTACTGGTATAGGTAGTGATGTCACTTGTTATGGCTTACAGTTTACTGGTATAGGTAGGATGGAACTTGTCATGGCTTACAGTTTACTGGTATAGGTAGTGATGTCACTTGTTATGGCTTGCATTTTTACTGGATAGGTTTGATGTCACTTGTCATGGCTTACAGTTTACTGGTATAGGTAGTGATGGAACTTGTCATGGCTTACAGTTTACTGGTATAGGTAGTGATGTCACTTGTTATGGCTTGCAGTTTACTGGTATAGGTTGTGATGTCACTTGTCATGGCTTACAGTTTACTGGTATAGGTAATGATGTCACTTGTCATGACTTACAGTTTACTGGTATAGGTAGTGATGGAACTTGTCATGGCTTACAGTTTACTGGTATAGGTAGTGATGTCACTTGTTATGGCTTGCAGTTTACTGGTATAGGTTGTGATGTCACTTGTCATGGCTTACAGTGTTACGTATAGGTGTGATGGAACTTGTCATGGCTTACAGTTTACTGGTATAGGGTATGATGTCACTTGTCTGGCTTACAGTTTACTGGTATAGTAGTGATGTCACTTGTTATGGCTTGCAGTTTACTGGTATAGGTTGTGATGTCACTTTCATGCTTACAGTTACTGTTATAGGTAGTGATGTCACTTGTATGGCTTGCAGTTTACTGTTATAGGTTGTTGATGTCACTTGTCATGGCTTACAGTTTACTGGTATAGAGGTAGTGATGTCCACTTGTCATGGCTTACAGTTTACTGGTATAGGTAGTGAGCACTGTCATGCTAACAGTTTACTGGTATAGGTAGTGATGGAACTTGTCATGGCTACAGTTTACTGGTATAGGTGTGATGGAACTTGTCATGGCTTACAGTTTCCTGGTATAGGTTGATGAACTGTCATGGCTACAGTTTGTATGAGATCACTTGTCATGCTTACAGTTTACGGTATAGGTAGTGATGCACTTTGTCATGGCTTACAGTTTACTGGTATAGGTAGTGATGTCACTTGTCATGGCTTACAGTTTACTGGTATAGGTAGTGATGTCACTTGTTATGGCTTGCAGTTTACTGGTATAGGTTGTGATGTCACTTGTCATGGCTTCGGTTTACTGTTATAGGTAGTGATGTCACTTGTTATGGCTTGCAGTTTACTGTTATAGGTTGTGATGTCACTTGTCATGGCTACAGTTTACTGGTATAGGTAGTGATGTCACTTGTCATGGCTTACAGTTTACTGGTATAGGTAGTGATGTCCTTGTCTGCTTACATTTACTGGTATAGGTAGTGATGGAACTTGTCATGGCTTACAGTTTACTGGTATAGGTAGTGATGGAACTTGTCATGGCTTACAGTTTACTGGTATGGTAGTGATGTCACTTGTCATGGCTTACAGTTTACTGGTATAGGTAGTGATGTCACTTTGTCATGGCTTACAGTTTACTGGTATAGGTATTGATGGAACTTGTCATGGCTTACAGTTTACTGGTACAGGCCTTGATGTCACTTGGCTATAGCTTAGTTTCTGGTTTAAACTGTGGGTTTCAGTTGGACACGGCTTTAAGACATTGTATGGTTTAATAGACTTGACATCAATATAAAAAATCTGTATGCAATGTATGGAGAGATAATATAAAACACGGTAGGATTGTTGGAACCCGAGCTTATAATCAGCTGATGTAGAGTGCTATCAGGTCGTATGCATTTGTATAAATATATATAAATATATATATATATAAATGAAGAAGGGTACCAGCGCACTCGTGGGTCTTTTCCAAAAATACGAGAAAATATATATTTTCGAAAATACGAGAAATCCGTGGTTCGGAAGTTCGGAAGGCGGAAAATCCAGAAAAATCCGCCGTTCGCGAACGTGATAAATCAGCGGCGCATCCAGGTTCAGATCCGCGAACCGGCCATCCCTATTTGTTACATGCATATGTAACTAGATTAATTATAGTTAATGATACCTTCTATGTCTTTCTGGCAAAGGTATCTGCCTTTATAAGAGAGCTTTTTATAAGCTTGAGCTGATTGAGCTTGATTGACAGCATGGAGGGAGGGGCCAGCTTAATCTGTCAGAATAATTATCAAAAGATCAGAATATATCAGTTGAGGGTGGAGATGCCCTTTAAATAAATAAACATATATTTAAGATATTTATAGTTGGAATGCTACATTCTTTATTATAAAAAGTCTGCTTATTGCTTGTTCTGTTTTCTGGATCAATTCATGTAGAAGTTTTAATAGAGAATTACTGTCTGTACTGTGCCTTATCTCCCGGCTTCTAGTTTTAAGGTTAAAAAAAAGTCAATAAAGCAACTAAGAGATGATATTGAATTTATTTATTTTTTTGTTTAGCTTTCCCTTTACCTCAGATAAGTTATCTTACGTATTGGCCGTGTGTTAAATAATGGAAACTATAGTGTTGACTTGGAATTGAATATCTGTATTTGTTATCTTTCTTAATTTTAACCCAGTGGTTCAACTACCACCCAGGCTAAAATGCCTTAATTCCCTAACTTGCCTTCTCTTGGACGGGTCACCAAATCGAACCCCCTACTTGTTAGGTCATGTCCAGTGCAACCAATCGAGTAAGTGGTTTGTAATTGCAGCAGTTTCAATTATTGTACCAGTGTCTGTTTGCCAGTTATTGTACCAATGTCTGTTTGCCAGTTATTGTACCCGTGTCTGTTTGCCTGTTATTGTACCAGTGTCTGTTTGCCAGTTATTGTACCACTGTTTGTTTGCCTGTTATTGGTACCCGTGTCTCGTTTGCCAGTTATTGTACCAATGTCTGTTTGCCATTATTGTAAACCCGTGTCTGTTTGCCAGTTATTGTACCACTGTTTGTTTGCCTGTTATTGTACCAGTGTCTGTTTGCCAGTTATTGTACCAGTGTCTGTTTGCCAGTTATTGTATACCGTGTCTGTTTGCCAGTTATTGTACCAGTGTCTGTTTGCCAGTTATTGTACCACTGGTTTGTTTTGCCGTTTATTGTACCATTCTGTTTTGCCATTATTGACCAACTGTTTGTTTCCATTTATGTTTTTACCACTGTCTGTTGCCATTTATTGCAAAACCGCTTCTGTGCAGTTATGGCACCACGCCTGTTTGCCAGTTATTGTACATGTCTGTTTTGCCAGTTATTGTACCAGTGTCCGTTTGCCAGTTATTGTAACCAGTGTCCTGTTTGCCAGTTATGTGCCAGTGTCTGTTTGCCAGTTATTGCACCACTGTCGTTTGCCAGTTTATTGCACCACTGTCCTTTTGCCAGTTATGTACCATGTCTGTTTGCCAGTTTCTGTACCGCTGTCTGTTTCCATTATTGCACCACTGTCTGTTTGCCATTTATTTGTACCAGTGTCTGTTTGCCATTTATTGTACCACTGTCTGTTTTGCCAGTTTATTGTCCCAGGTGTCTTTTGCCAGTTATTTTACCACTGTCTGTTTGCCAGTTACTGTAACAAGCTGTCTGTTTGCCGTTTATTGCACAGCTGTCTGTTTGCCAGTTAGTTCCAGTGGCTGTTTGCCAGTTATTGTACCACCTGTCTGTTTGCCAGGTATATTGCCATTCCTGTGCAGTTATTGCACCACGTGCTGTTGCCCTTTGTAACCAGTGTCTGTTTGCCATTTTATTGTACCAGTGTTCTGTTTGCCAGTTATTGCACCACTGTCTGTTTGCCAGTTATTGCACCAGTGTCTGTTTGCCAGTTATTGCACTGCTGTCTGTTTGCCAGTTATTGCACCGCTGTCTGTTTGCCAGTTATTGCATCGCTGTCTGTTTGCCAGTTATTGTACCAGTGTCTGTTTGCCATGTACCACTGTCTGTTTGCCAGTTATTGTACCAATGTCTGTTTGCCAGTTATTGTACCCGTGTCTGTTTTTTGCCTTTATGTACCAGTGTCTGTTTGCCATTTTATTGTACCACTGTTTGTTTGCCAGTTATTGTTTTGTACCACTGTCTGTTTGCCAGTTACTGTACCACTGTCTGTTTGCCAGTTATTGTACCAGTGTCTGTTTGCCAGTTTGTACCACTGTCTGTTTGCCAGTATTGCACCACTGTCTGTTTGCCATTATTTTGGTCCAGTGTCTGTTTTGCCAGTTACTGTACCACTGTCTGTTTGCCAGTTATTGCACCACTGTCTGTTTTGCCAGTTATTGTACCACTGTCTGTTTGCCAGTTACTGTACTACTGTCTGTTTGCCAGTTATTGCAACACTGTCTGTTTGCCAGTTATTGTACCAGGTCTGTTTGCCAGTTATTGTTACCACTGTCTGTTTGCCAGTTATTGTACCAGTGTCTGTTTGGCAGTTATTGCACCACCGCTGGCTGTTTGCCATATTTAAGACCAGTGTCTGTTTGCCGTTTTATTGTCCAGTGTCTGTTTGCCATTATTGCACCACTGTCCTTTTGCCAGTTTATTGCACCATGTCGTTTGCCAGTTTTGCACTGCTGTCTGTTTGCCAGTTTTGCAACCGTCTGTCTGTTTGCCTGTTTATTGCACGCTGTCTGTTTTGGCCATTTGTTTGGTACAGTGTCTGTTTATGCCACTGTACCACTGCCTGTATTTGCCCATTAGTGTAACCAGGCTGTCTGTTTGCCAGTTACTGTACTACGGTCTGTTTGCGCAGTTTTGCAACACTGTCCGTGCCTATGTATTGCGTGCCGTTATTGTACCACTTGTCTGTTTGCCAGTGTATTGGTACAGCTGTCTGTTTGCCAGTTATGTGCAACGCGTTGAAGTTGACAGTTTGTAGCATTATTTGCACCACTGGCTGGTTGCCAGTTATTGTACCAGTCTGTTTCCAGTTATGTCCAGTGTCTGTTTTGCCATTTATTGCAAACTGCTGTCTGTTTGCCAGTTATTGCACGTCTGTTGCGTTCACGCTGCTGTTTGCCATTTTACTGGTGTTTCCTGTCACTGCTTGCAGTTAGTAACCGTGTCTGTTTGCATTAATGCACCCGCTGTCTGGCCTTTTTGGGCCGCTTTATTTGCGAAGACAGTCTTACCTCTGTTTGCCAGTTACTTGTACCAGATGTCTGTTTGTCCACTATACCATGCCTGTTTGTTGCCAGTATTGTACCGCTGTCCTGTTGCCATTATTGCCGCGCTGTCCTGTTTTTGCCAGTTATTGACCACTGGATCTGTTTGGGGGGGCCAGTTATTGGACCCCGCTGTCTGTTTGCCAGTATTTCCAAGCTGGTCTGTTTGCCACGTTATACCACTGTCTGTTTGCCATTTAATTGCTATCGCGTGTGCTGTTTTCCAGTTTACTGTAACCCCTGCTGTTTTGCCAGTTATGTGTACCAAGTGTCTGTTTTGCCAGTTATTGCAGCCTGCTGTCTGTTTGCCATTTTTGACACGACTGTCTGTTTGCCCAGTTATTGTAGCCACGGTCTTTTTCACGTTTTCAGTTGTACCAGTGTCTGTTTGCCAGTTACAATGTCCCCATCTGTCTGTTTTGGTCAGTTATTGTACAGTGTCTGTTTGCCATTATGCAAATACGCTGTCTGTTTGTCCGTTGATTTGTAACCATGTCTGTTTACCAGTTATTGTACCAATGTCTGTTTGCAGTTTACTGTACCAGCTGTCTGTTTGCTCAGTTATTTTACCGTGTCTGTTCCAGTTATGCCATGTCTGTTTGCAGTTAATTGTACCAGTGTCTGTTTGCCAGTTATCCGTTGTACCAGTGTTTAACGTGTCTGTTGTCAGTTTATTGTACCATGTGAATTGTTTGCCAGTTGTACCAGTGTCCTGTTTGCCAGTTACTGGCACCACTGTGTTTTGTCAGTTACTGTATCCAAGTGTCTGTTTGCCATTTATTGCACCATGTCTGTTTGCCAGTTATTTAGCCATTGTGTCTTTTGCATTATTGCACCATGTCTGTTTGCCAGTTTTGCCAGTGTCCTGTTTTCATATTGTTATCACACTGTCTTTTGCCAGTTATTGTAACCAGTGGTCCTGTTTTGCCATTACTTGCACCACTTCTTTCATTACTGTACACTGTTTGCCCATGTATTGTCCAGTGTCTGTTGCCAGGTTTTGCACCACTGTCTGTTTGCCAGTTATTGGCAACGTGGTCCTGTTTGCCAGTTATCACCACTGTCTGTTTGCCCATTTATTGCAACAGGTGTCTGTCTTCAAATCAAGTTATTGAACACTTCTGTTGCCTAGTAGTGTACCAAGTTCTGTTTGCCAGTTATTGCAACCACTGTCTTGTTTGCCAGTTACTGTACCAACTGTCCTGTTTGCCAGTTATTGTACCGAAGTGTCTGTTTGCCATTATTGCAAAAAGCCATCTGTCTGTTTGCCAGTTTTGTACCATGTCCGTTTGCCAGTCAGGCAACCAGTGTCTGTTTTTGCCATTTATTGTACCAGTGTCGTGTTTGTCAGTTAGTGTGTACCATTGTCTGTTTGCCCAGTATTGTACCAGTGTCTGTTTTTGCCATCTACTGTCCACTGTCGATTTGGTCTTTTAGTTGGTACCAGGTGTCTGTTTGCCAGTTATTGCACACCACTTGGTCTGTTTTGCCAGATCTTGTCATGGCTTACAGTTTACTGGTATAGGTAGTGATGTCACTTGTTATGGCTTGCAGTTTACTGGTATAGGTTGTGATGTCACTAATTTATTTTTTATATATAAAGTACAGTACAGTACAGATCGATAGTTATACAGATAGTAGTAGTCATAAGTATAGTATAGTACAGCATAGTATAGTATAGTACAGTAGCTAGTATAGTACAGTAAGTACGTAATAGTTATAGTACAGTACAGTACAGTATAGTAAAGACAGATACCCACTGGTGACCGTAGTATCAGTGCGTATCTAGATCACGAGTAGATAGACCACCATATACAGTACAGATAGTCACCAGTTAGTATAGTAACATAGTATACATACAGTATAGTATACAGTATAGTATAGTACAGTACCAGTATAGATAATTACAGTATAGTACAGTGTCATGTACAGGATAGTATAGTATAGTATAGTACAGTACAGTAGTATAGTATAGTACCGTATAACAGTATAGTAAGCATACGTGGATATGTACAGTGTAATATAGTAATAGTTACAGTACATTACAGTATAGTATAGTACAGTATAGTATAGAGTAGTATAGAAACAGTATAGTACAGTATAGTACTAGTACCGTAGTATCTTAAGATATAGGTATATAGTATAGTATAGTTAAGTAATAGATAGTACAGTATAGTACAGTACAGTATAGTACAGTATAGTACATTATAGTAAAGTCAGAGTATAGGACAGTTAAATATAGTATAGTACAGTACATTACAGTATAGTTATGTACAGTATAGTATAGTATAGTATAGTACAGTATAGTACAGTACAGTATAGTATGTATAGTACAGTACAGTATGTGACAGTATTAGTACTAGTACTATTATAGTATAGTATATTAGATATAGTACAGTATAGTATAGTATGTATAGTTAGTATTGAGGTTGGAATAAAGACATACGTCCACAGTGCAACCCACTAGCAATATCCTCATTTCATGCCTAACTGTTGACCCAGAGGAAGGCAAAAAAAAACCACCCCACATTTGTGAAAGGGGAAAAAATTCTTCCTGACTCCAAGTGGCAATGGGAAATTTCCCGGGATCAACTCTACTTTATGTATCAATACCAGTAACTTGTAACATTATCCTTAATAAAAGGGACACCTCCACCTTTAAAACAAAAAAACGTACCACCTCTTTACCCCAACTGATATATCCAGCAATTTATTACTGCATAACTAACCAGATAGTTTAATAATAATATTGTCCACATAGAAATTATAATATTGGTACAAATAAGCAGGGAGATTCATAAAAGTTCTTATCATTAAAAATGGTGCTAATTTTGCCCCACCAATCAGATATTATTTAACATTTGAAAGCTAACATCTGAATGGTTGGGGCAAAATTAGTCACCATTCTAAACGATAAGAATTTATTGAATAACTGACTGTTCATAAAATAAACCCTTAAAGTTTTTGGTTTTAAGGGGGATATGCCCTTAAATTGACATAAAATGCCCACAATCTTCCGTGTATGTTTAAAAAAAACAAACCCTAAACCTAAAATTATAATCCTATAAACTCTTTGTTTCTCTTACTTCCAACCGGAAATAAAATGGCAAAAAAACTGATTTTTTCACCATTTCCTATCGACGCTGGCTTGGTGTTTAGATATCATTATGACTTATTCATTTAAAGTGAAGATTAATCAATAAACCACTGCTTGGCAGTAAATGTTTACTTTCATGAGATAAAATCTTTCCGCAATATAATAATATAATAGTTTGAAACATTATCATCATGATCTGGAATCATTTTAGATGTTAATCGCTGTTTAAAACCCTGTTCGCACCCAGAATCGGAAGGGAAGATGCACTTGGCAATGACATATTTTCTTTCTTTGGGATTAGAGAGTTGGTTCACCGTCACAAGGACCTGAAGCGAAGATTCTCATGTACATGGAAAAGTAAACGTGTAATGATGCTGAAATCTCATTTAAAGCGAGACGACTGGAAAACCAATTATGTTCCTTTCAATTCCCCACCGCGTGGTTTTCTTCGCGCTCATGAAAACAAATAGGCACCGTCAGAATCGGAATCTGTGATAATTTCCCATTTTTGTCTGAAAATAATCACAACATTTCCAAAGTTAGAGAACTCTGACAAAGAGGTATAAAGTTTCTTATTTACCTTGCGGAAATATTCATTGTAATTATATCATTATGGTTCTGTCCGCTGGTTTATCTGCATGAAGGACAATAAAATAAAGTTTGGGATTGTTTCCCTGTCTCTATTTGTTTGTGTATACTGGTGCATGTGGATAGGGTCACTGTTGCCCAACCGTTTGGTGCTTTGGGGTTAACTATCTGCATTAGGGGTAATGATTGGTTTGGTGGCCTGTTGTTTTAATCTTAACTCTCCACAACTCTGCTACAGGCGTATTGTCAATTGGGCATGGCTTACAGAATACTGGTATGGGTTTGTGATGTCACTTATAAGCAATAAGTAGTGAAAGCGTCGAGATGCATCCGAAATAGCACATGTATCACGGTTGTTTATCCAGATAAAACTTGTATTTATTACAGTTGTGAAAAACAACAATCGATAACACTGCATGACACATTCACAAACAGGGAAAAAAGCTAGAGGGGGGGGAGCGTGGCCTGACGCGTTTCGCGGTACTTCCGCTTCATCAGTGATGGGAGTCACTTGGGCATAGCTTTAACAGTATATGGTATTGGCTGTTGATGTCACTTGGTCGGCTTACAGTATACTGGTATAGGCTGTGATTGTCATTTGGGCATGGCAATGCAATATACTGGGTATAGGGGCTGATGTCCATGGCATGGCTTGCAGTTAGCTGGTAAAGTTTGAGATTTCATTTGAATGGCTTAATTATGCTGCAATAGGCCATGATGTCACTTGGGCATGGCTACCAGTTGATCTGGTATGGGCATGATTCATTTGCGCATAGACTACACGTATATGTGGAAGGGGGATCAAGGGGGGCGTGTATGTCACTTGCCATGGCTTACAGTAAAATGTTATAGGTTGATGTCACTCTGGTCAGACTTACAGTTTAACTTGATATGTTAAGGGATGTCACATTCATGACTTTCAGTGTACTGGTAAGGTTGTGTGTGATGTCACTTGTCATGGCGTTGCAGTTTACTGGTCTAGGGTTGTGATGTCCATTGTCATGGTTTACGAGTTTACTGGTATAGATAAGTATGTCATTTTGTCATGGCTTACAGTTTTACTTATAGGTAGTGAATGTCACTTGGTTAATGGCTTGCAGTTTACTGTCATTGGTTGTGAT
>JAACNH010009849.1:0-10548 GCA_019447015.1 Hymenochirus boettgeri
CAGACATCTTTGTCCCTTTGTCTCTATGTCCATACATCTGTGTCCCTATTGTCTCTATGTCATAATCTGTGTCCCTATGTCTCTATGTCCATTACATCTGTGCTCCTTGTCTCTATGTCCATACATTGTGTCCCTATGTCTCTATGTCCATACATCGTTGTCCCTATATCTCTATGTCCATACATCTTTGTCCCTTTGTCTCTATGTCCATACATCTGTGTCTATGTCTCTATGTCAATACATCTTTGCTTTGTCTCTATGTCCCATGTCTCTGTCAATACATCTGTGTCCCTATGTCTCTAGTCCCAGTCTCTGTCAATACATCTGTGTCCCTATGTCTCTATGTCCCCATGTCTCTATGTCCATACACCTGTGTCCCTATGTCTCTATGTCCCATGTCTCTATGTCCATACACCTGTGTCCCTATGTCTCTATGTCCCCATGTCTCTATGTCCATACACCTGTGTCCCTATGTCTCATGTTCCCATATCTCTGTCCATACATCCTTGTCCCTATGTCTTTTCCCCATGTCTTATGTCCATACATCTGTGTCCCTTTGTCTTTGTCCACATGTCTCTATGTCCATACATCTGTCTCTATGCCCCCTGTTTCTATGTCCATAACATCTGTGTCCCTTGTCTTTGTCCACATGTCTCTATGTCCATACATCTGTCTCTATGCCCCCAGCCTCTATTTCCATACATCTGTGTCTCTATGCCCCCATGTCTCTGCGCCATACATCTTTGTCTTTTGTCTCTATCTCCCAATGTCGCTATGTCCATACATCTGTGTCCCTATGTCTCTATCTCCCAATGTCTCTATGTCCATTCATCTGTGTCCTATGTCTCTATGTCCCCATGTCTCTGTCTATACATCTGTGTCCCTATGCCCCATGTCCCCATATATCTGCATATTGTTGCTATTCCCCATGTCTTCATGTGCCTTATATCTTGTGCTATGTCCCTATGCCTTAAGTCCCTATTCCCTATGTTTCTATGTCTGTATATCTCTGTCTATGGCCTTATGTCTTCTGTCTCTGTCGCTATGTCCTTATTTGCTATGTCCCATGTTTTCTCTCTCTCTATATCCCTATGGCTCTATGGCCCAAACGTGTGTCTTGAGAACTTTTCTTTCACAGATGATGGTATTTAGCTATTGTGGCTTCTAATCGTGACATACCGTACCTTACATTATTTAAAGGAAAAGTAACGTAAGAAATAAACCAACATAGTTCTAACTGAGAGCATTAGGGGAAACAAGCTGTTCAATTCTGCAGGTTTCTCACTCTTTGCATAGGAGATCACAAGCCATATTAATGGTACACATGCTTAGTAAATTCTCTACCCCCCTCACACCAGCAGAAATAACTACTCGCCAACCTGCAGTGACCTCGAAGGAGGACCTATGAAGACTGAGCAGTCAGAAAGCCAATTGTTACTAATGCCAGAAACTTTTTTAACATTTAGCCTCAGTTTCCCTTTAACAGTGACCCACGTTTACATCCAAACATGGCCACTGATACATTTGATAAAATAAACAAAGACCAATCGGCTTTCCAAGTGATATAAACAATGCAACCAAATCCTTATCCATCTGGTCCGTTATCCATAAACATCAGGAAGTTTAACTGTGTAGATAACGCTTTACAGATAACAAAGGGGGATTCTCACTGCTGCGGTTTGTGAAATGTGGCCAGCGCTCGCCACTAGGGGGCAATGTAACCGCCCCACTGGCTGCGCTGTGATCTGGTCCATTTCATAACCAGCGTGATCGCCGTTTTTGGCGTGGATCACGTGTTGTTGTGAAATTGGAATATGGGCCAAACTGCGCACAGAAGATGCATGTCCCAGATATTGATTCCAATGGGGTCTATGATTTGGCCCCTATTGCTCTATGTGAATTGCATACTCTGGATTTACTGGCCAATCAGTGCATTTTACTAACAGCGATATTGTAGCGCATATAAAGAAATAAAATACAAATACAATTCGGGAAAAGGGACTTCCAAGTGGCAACTAAACAGCCAAGGCAAAGCTACACCATAGTCTGATGCACAAGGTAACAGGTGTCTCTGCACAGTGCATTCTGGGAACATTGCAAAAGCAAAGGGCAGTTTGCATCAATCCCTCGCTTATCCCCTAATTCCCTGTGGTTCTTAACTGACCTGTGCAAGCTCTAAAATGGGCAGTTGGTGTAATAAGGAGCAAGAGAGATAAGGATAAATCAACAACCATTTGCCTGTTTTTGGAACACTTTTAGAAACCCATTTTAGGGCTGGGCCACACTATCGTTTTTTGTGTGTGTGTTTGCGCACGAATTGGCGCATGCAATAGTGATGGGTTTTTCCTCCGATCATTGCAAATCGCAATCGCACCGAAAAACTGCGTTTTCGGCGTGATGCTATTGCGATTTGCGTTCCGCTTTTTTTCCTGCGCAATTGCACGCGTTTTTCTATTTCGAATGAAAAAGCGCAAATGCATACAAATCGCCATGAAATGCATGTGATTCCGGGTGCGTTTGCGGCGCAGTGTGGCCGTGCCCTAAGATCTGTTTATAACGACAGAGCTGGTGTCAGAGGTAATTAACCACAACTGTACCTTTGCGCCACTGAAGAATTTGGCTTTTCCAACAAATCCCACAGTTTTTTCCTCTGTCGCACACAGCGGCGTTATCGAATTTTCCTTCCCTCTCCTGAGGTCTCCGCTCTCGCTTCAATTCCTCGTTCATTTGTTCCTTTTTTTGATGGTATCTCGCCCTGACAACAGGACTCCAGGTAGATCTGTCGATTCCCCAATAGTCCAGCTCTTGGCTGAAGGACAACGCGCACATCTCTCTCATCATGTGCAATTTCCCTGTACGGTAAAAGTTCAAGATGGAGTAAACGCGCCGGGATGCCTGTCAAAGAAAATTTCATTTTTCCTCAGGTTGTAATCATCACAGATCTCCATAGAGATTCGTGGGCTGTTACAGTCTCTGAGTTTCCCTAACCTGGTTCTCGGCAACCTATCGAGGGTCCTCCACAAGACATTCATGGGCCAAGCCACCTACGTTCAACTTTACCCTTCTGGAGAAGCTTTGCTCCTGATAATTTCCATTGGTTCCGGAGGCAATGAAGAAGTAGAGCGAGATCCATGTTATTCATCCAGCCGGGCATAGCTGTTAGCCAGATAAACCTAGGAAAAGAATGGTTGGGGAGAAATGCCTTCAAAAGTCACATGGATGGATACCTTGTTCCCTTTCACCTCCATTCTGAACAAGCGAGACATTTCTTCAGATGGAATCCCGATGACCTACAAGATAAGTAAAGAGCTCCTTCACAGTTGGTCAGGTGGTTTATCCAATAATCACGCCAACAAATAGCTCATGTAATCTGCTCAAACACAAGCATGACAAAACCTAAGGAATCTCTCCTAGGCCCTTGGTGCTGTGGGCTGACTCAATAGAAACACAGGGCGCTGTCCACTCTTACAGTGCTGAAATCACTGCTCCTTCCAGCAAGCGCTGTAATAAGCAGAGCCTTCTAACGTTGACCCATATCAGCCTCTAATCAATCCATTACACTGCTGGTACACAAGGTACTTTGTGCTGCTAAGTCAGTATATGTTTTATGGAGGATTACGAAGCTGAAAATAATATAAAATAACAGGCAATATTCTACAGCGCAGGCACAAATGTCTAATTAACTTGCTGTGGTGTCTCGTGCAGAGAGGTGCAGTTCTTGCACACACAGAGGCAGGCACAGTCAAAATATATTTCTAAAACTGGATTGTTATAATTGGCTGCAGCCAAAAATTAAACTTGTTTTGATTTCTCGTTGTAGTTTTCCATATAGGATTATGTGGCTAATTACTAATGAGACTAGACCGGTCTGGAAGATTTAAAGGGGAAGTTAAAAATGACACTATAAGTCAGTGATAGAGACGGCGTTAGAATAAGTGAAAGGGTTAACACCATTTTGCAATGTTAATCTATGTGAAGGACGAGATCTTCACATAAATCTATTTCTCAAAGCCCCAACCCTCTGCTAAATAAAAATAAAAGAAGCTCTGTTTTTAAACGGCCCTACCTTGATGTCATTTTTTTATTATGAGAAACGAACTGCCGCCAGAGTTCCCCTTAAAATAACATTCTCGGTTTATTGAGATGCGTGAATCCTCCTTTATGAATAAGCCCTGTGCCTTTAAAAGTAATCTTCTGTAATCATGGTGTGTGTCTCAGTGCATCTCTGTGTGTGTTTTGCATTGCACACATCCATCCATGTATATGATTATGGCAGTGTAAAGATTAAACACATCATCATACCTGGCTCCCAAGTCTTTTATCCCCCAGATCACATCAGTATTCTATTGCAAAGGACTTCTCCATCCCCAGTGATGAACAGGGAAGATCTCCAGGGTCTGTGTGTGCTACAATCCTGCAAATAAACCTCATCCGAATCCTCCTCTTCTCTCCCACTGCCAGGTACCTGCAGGATACATTCAACATGTAGAGGGATGATGGAGCTTCAGTGCCCCCCTCGTGTTCTGAAGGGCGCTGGTGGAAATCAACAAGTCTGGTCTGAACCTGAAGCTTCCTGGGGTTTTTTTTTTTTTTTCACCTCTGCAATCCTTCCCTGAGCGGTTACATCTATAGACTGGTAGAATTGAAATTGGCTATTCAAGAGAAGAGCTCCCTGCTGTTGGAAAAGCAAAGACCTTAGAGACGGCTTAACCCGTTCGTGCCTGGAAAGAAACAAACACCAGTTTTAAACTAATCCATACTTGTGACTGATCATTCTAAATGTTTTTTTTCTTCTTCAGCAAAGAACTCGCCACCCCTATTGAAAGGGCCAATGAACCTGCAAAACAAAACACCTTATATTGAAAAATGCACCCCTGTTGTAAATATAATTCGATACTCGCGTATAGGTATATAGACATTTTACTCGCAGATTCCGATACTCGCGTATAGTTATAATAGACATTTTACTCATGAATTCGTACTCGCGTATAGGTAAATAGACATTGTACTCCTGGATTCGTACTGGTATAGTATAATAGACATTTTACTCACGGATTCGATAACTCGCGTATAGGTATAATAGACATTTTAAGGCGGATTAGATACTCGCCTATAGGTATAATAGACATTTTACTCCTGGATCGATACTCGCGTATAGGTATAATAGACATTTTACTCACGGATTCGATACTCGCGTATAGGTATAATAGACATTTTACTGGCGGATTAGATACTCGCGTATAGGTATAATAGACATTTTACTCAGAGATTCGATACTCGTGTATAGGTATAATAGACATTTTACTCTCGATGGATACTCGGTATAGGTATAAAACATTTTACTCCTGGATTCGATACTCGCGTATAGGTATAATAGACATTTACTCACGATTCGATACTCGTGTATAGGTTATAATAGACATTTTACTCCTGATTCGGATGATACTCGCGTATAGGTATAATAGACATTTTATCTCACGGATTCGATACTCGCGTATAGGTATAATAGAACATTTTACTCACGATTCGGATACTCGCGTATAGGTATAATAGACATTTTACTCGCGGATTCGATACTCGCGTATAGGTATAATAGACATTTTACTCAGATTCGATACTCGCGTATAGGTATAATAGACATTTTACTCACGGATTCGATACTCGCGTATGGTATAATAGACATTTTACTCGCGGATTCGATACTCGCGTTATAGGTATAATAGACATTTTACTTGTGGATTCGAGACTTACGTATAGGTATAATAGACATTTTACTTGTGGTTCGATACTCGCCGTATAGGTATAAAGACATTTACTGCGGATTCGATACTCTGCTATAGAGTATAATAGACATTTTACTCATGAATTCGATACTCGCACGTATAGGTATAATAGACATTTTACTTGTGGATTCGATACTCGCGTATAGGTATAATAGACATTTTACTTGTGGATTCGATATCGTGTATGGTATAATAGACATTTACTTGTGGATTGATACTCGTGTATAGGTATAATAGACATTTTACTTGTGGATTGATACTCGTGTATAGGTATAATAGACATTTTACTGTGGATTCGATACTCGTGTATAGGATATATAACTTTTACTCGCGGATTCGTACTCGCGTATAGGTTAATAGACATTTTACTCATGAATCGTACTCACGTATAGGTATAATAGACATTTTACTTGTGGATTCGATACTCGCGTATAGGTATAATAGACATTTACTTGCGGATTCGATACTCGCGTATAGGTATAATAGACTTTTACTCATGAATCGATACGCCGTATAGGTATAATAGACATTTTAACTTGTGGATTCGATAACGCGTATAGGTATAAATAGACATTTTACTGCGGATTCGATACTCACGTATAGGTATAATAGACATTTTACTCA
Source organism: Hymenochirus boettgeri (assembly GCA_019447015.1). NCBI lineage: Eukaryota > Metazoa > Chordata > Amphibia > Anura > Pipidae > Hymenochirus > Hymenochirus boettgeri. The sequence goes on from JAACNH010009849.1 coordinate 6,408, forward strand.
TGAATTCGATACTCACGTTTATAGGTTATAATAGCATTTTACTTGTGGATTCGATACTCGCGTATAGGTATAATAGACATTTTACTCCTGGATTCGATACTCACGTATAGGATAATAGACATTTACTCCATGAATTCGATACTCACGTATAGGTATAATAGACATTTTACTTGTGGATCGATACTGCGTGTATAGGTATAATAGACATTTTACTGTGGATTCGATACTCGCGTTTATAGGTATAATAGACATTACTCATGAATTCGTACTCCGTATAGGTATAATAGACATTTTACTTGTGGATTCGATACTCGTGTATGGTATAATTAGACATTACTCGGGATTCGATGTCGCGTATAGGTATAATAGACATTGTACTTGTGGATTCGATACTCGCGTAGTCGTATAGGTATAATAGACATTTTACTTGTGGATTCGATACTGAAGCCTATAGGTTCGATAATAGAACATTTTACTCATGAATTCGATACTCACGCATAGGTATAATAGACATTTTACTGTGGATTCGATACTCACGTATAGGTATAATAGACATTTACTTTGGATTCGATACTCTGAGTATAGGATAATAGACATTTTACTAGAATTCGATACTCAAGTATAGGTATAATAGACATTTTACTTGTGGGATTCGATACTCGGTATAGGTATAATAGATACTTTACTTGTGGTTCGCTGTTCGCGTATAGGTATAATAGACATTTTAATCATAGAATTCGATACTCACGTATAGGTATAATAGACATTTTACTTGTGGATTCGATACTAGCGTTATAGGTATGATAGACATTTACTCATGATTCGATACTCATTAGTATAATTTAGACCATTTTACTTGTGGATTCGATACTCGCGTAAGGTAAATAGACATTTTACTCATGAATTCGATTACTCGACGTATAGGTATAATAGACATTTATACTCATGAATTTCGATTACTCGCGTCTATAGGTATAATAGACATTTTAACTCATGAATTCGAGACTCACGTATAGGTATAATAGAACATTTTACTGGTGGATTCGATACTCGCGTGTTATAGGTATAATAGACATTTTTACTCATGAATTCCGATCCTCACGTATAGGTATAATAGACATTTTACTCGGATTGGGGATTAGGATTCGAGTTATGGTATATAGACATTTTACTCGATTCGATACTCGCGTATAGGTATAATAGACATTTACTTGGGGATTCGAACTCGCGTATAGGTATAATAGACATTTTACTCGAGGATGTCGATACTGTTAAGGTATAATAGACATTTTACCGGATTCGATACTCGCCTATAGGTATAATAGACATTTTACTCACGGATTCGATACTTGAGTATAGGTATAATGGACATTTTAATTGGGATTCGATACGCGCTGATAGGTATAATAGACATTTTACTCCGGATTCTATACTGCGTATAGGTATAATAGACATTTTACTCCCGGATATCGATATTGCGCTTATAGGTATATAATGGACATTTTACTAGCATCGATACTCGCGTATAGGTATAATAGACATTTTACTCGCGAGATTCGATACTCGCGTATAGGTATAATAGAATTTTATCTGGATTCGATACGCGAGGTATAGGTATAGACATTTTACTCACGGATTCGTATACGTGCGGATAGGTATATATAGACATTTTACTCACGGATTCGATACTTGCGTATAGTATAATGGACATTTTACTAGAGGATTCGAATATCGGTATAGGTATAATAGAAATTTTACTCGCGGATGCGATCTACTGCGTGATAGGTATTAATAGACATTTACTTGTGGATTCGATACTGCGTGTATAGGTTATAATAGATCATTTTACTTGTGGATTCGATACTCGTGTTTATGGTATAATAGACATTTTACTCGCGGAATTACTACTCGCTTCATAGGATATAATAGCATTTTACTCATGAATTCGATACTCACGTATAGGTATAATAGACATTTACTTGGATTCGATACTCGCGTATAGGTATAATAGACATTTTACTTCGGATTCGATACCGCGTATAGGTATAATAGACACTTTTACTCATGGATTCGATACTACGTATAGGTTGATAATAGACATTTTACTTGTGGATTCGATACTCGCGTAATAAGGTATAATAGGACATTTACTTGCGGATTCGATACTACGGTAGGATATATAGACATTTTACTCATGAATTCGATACTCACGTATGAGGTATAATAGACATTTACTTGGGGATTCGATACTCGCGGTATAGGTATAATAGACATTTATCCTGGATTCGATACTCGACGTATAGGTATAATAGACATTTTACTCATGAATTCGATACTCAGTATAGGTATAATAGACATTTACTTGTGGATTCGATACTCGGTATAGCAGTTATAATAGACATTTTACTTTGGATTCGATATCTCGAGGTATAGGTATAATAGACATTTTACCTCATGAATTCGATATCACGGATAGGTTAATAGACATTTTACTTGGATTCGATACTCTGTATAGGTATAATAGAACATTTACTCAGGGATTCGATGCTCGCGTATAGGTATAATAGACATTTTACGTGGGATTCGATACTGCGCGTATAGTATAATAGACATTTTACTTGTGGATTCGATACTCGCGTATAGGTATAATAGACATTTTACTCATGAATTCGATACTCACGTATAGGTATAATAGACATTTTACTTGTGGATTCGATACTCACGTATAGGTATAATAGACATTTTACTTGTGGATTCGATACTCGCGTATAGGTATAATAGAACATTTACTCATGAATTACTGATACTCACGTATAGGTATAATATGACATTTTAATGTGGATTCGATACTCGCGTATAGGTTATAGAGATATTTTAACTGTGGATTCGATGTTCGCCGTATAGGTATAATAGACATTTTACTCGGAATTCGATACTCGACGATAGGTAATAGACATTTTACTTGGATGATACTCGCGTATAGGTATAATAGACATTTTACTTGAATTCGATACTCACGTATAGGTATAATAGACATTTTACTTGTGGATTCGATACTCGCGTATAGGTATAATAGACATTTTACTCATGAATTCGATACTCACGTATAGGTATAATAGACATTTTACTTGTGGATTCGATACTCGCGTATAGGTATAATAGCACTTTTACTCAGAATCGATCTCACGTTATAGGTATAATAGACATTTTACTTGTTGATTCGATACTCGTGTATAGGTATATAATAGACATTTACTCATGAATTCTATACTCATATAGGCTTAAGACTTGTACTTGTGGATTCGTACTATGCGTAATAGGTATAATAGACATTTTAACTCTAGCGGATTCCGATACCTGCGTTAATAGTATAATATAGACATTTTACTTGTGGATCGATACTCGCGTCATAGGATAATAGACATTTTACTCGGGATTCGATACTCGCGTATAGGTATAATAGACATTTTACTACACGGATTCGATACTCGCATATAGGTATAATAGACATTTACTCAGGATTCGATACTGCGTATAGGTATTAAGGAACATTTTACTTGCGGATTCGACTAGCGCGATATAGGTAAATAGACATTTTACTCGCGGATTCGATACTCGCGAATAGGTATAATAGACATTTTACTCAGGATCGATACTTGCGTATAGGAATAATGGGAATTTTTACTAGCGGATTCGATACTGCGTATAGGTATAATAGACATTTTACTCGCGATTCGATACTCGCGTATAGGTATAATGAGAAATTACTTGAAGGATTCGATACTCAGGTTATAGGTATAATAGACATTTACTCAAGGATTCGATACTTGCGTATAGGTATAATGGACATTTTCTAGCGGATCAGATACTGCGTTATCGGTTATAATAGACATTTGTAAACGCGGGGATTCGATTCGCGTATGAGGTAATATAGACATTTTAACGGATGTCGCATACTGGCGTCATAGGTATAATGGACATTTTATCGCGGATCGATACTCGCGATATAGGTATAATAGACATTTACCATGGATTCGATACTCGATATAGGTATAATAGGGAATTTTATTCGACATAGAGACATAGGGACACAGATGTATGGACATAGAGACAAAGGGACAAAGATGTATGGACATAGAGA
>JAACNH010009850.1:0-10548 GCA_019447015.1 Hymenochirus boettgeri
TATTACAATGCGGGGGCCATTATTGTCTCTTTATTATAATCTGGGGGCCATTATTGTCTCTTATATTATAATATGGGGGGTCATTATTGTCTCTTATATTTAATGTGAGAGGGAATTATTATCTCTTATATTATAATGGGGGATCATTATGTCTCTTTAATATAATTGGGGGGCCATTATTGTCTCTCATTAATGTGGGAGGCCATTTTGTCTCTTATATATAATGGGGGGAGACAATATTGTCTCTTATATTATAATGTGGGGGACCTATTATTGTCTCTTATTTATAATGTGGGGGGCATTACTGCTCTTTATTATAATGTGGTGGGGACCATTATTGTCTCTTATATTATAATGTGGGGGGCCTATTATTGTCTCTATATATAATATGGGGGGTTCATATTGTCTTATATTATAATGTGGGGGATCATTTTGTCTCTTAATATAATGTGGGGGATCATATTGTCTCTTATATTATAATGTGGGGGATCATTATTGTCTCTTATATTATAATGTGGGGGATCATTATTGTCTCTTATATTATAATGTGGGGGACCATTATTTTCTCTTATATTATAATGTGGGAGATCATTATTGTCTCTTATATTATAATGTGGGGGACCATTATTGTCTCTAATAATGTGGGAGGCCATTATTGTCTCTTATATTATAATGTGGGGGACCATTATTGTCTCTAATAATGTGGGAGGCCATTATTGTCTCTTATATTATAATGTGGGGGGGCATTATTGTCTCATATATTATAATGTATGGACCATTATGTCTCTTAGATAAATGTGGGGGCCCATTATTGTCTCTATATATAATGTGGGGGATCATATTGTCTCTTAGATTATAATGTGGGGGATCATTATGTCTCTTAAATATAATGTGGGGGACCATTATTTTCTCTATATAAATGTGGGGGTCATTATGTCTTATATTATAATGTGGGGGACCATATTTTCTCTTATATTATAATGTGGGGGCCCATTATTGTCTCTTATATTATAATGTGGGGGATCATATTGTCTCTTATATTTAATGTGGGGGACCATTATTTTCTCTTATATATAATGGGGGGGTCATTATTGTCTCATTATAATGTGGGGTGATGGGGATCATTATTGTCTCTTATAAATGTGGGGGGCCCATTATTGTCTCTTAGATTATAATGTGGGGATCATTATTATCTCTTAGATTTAATTTAGAGTTTCCCTTCATTTCCTTCCATTTCCAAGATGTCCCTTTTGTATATGGGATTCCAAAACTGCACCGCATATTCCTAATGAGGCCTTACAGTGCCTTGTAAAGAGGGAGAATAACACTCTTGCTATCTCTAGTCATTGCCTTTTGGTACTGATTGTACATAGTGCTGAAGCCAGGAGAAAGCCTAGCAGATGTTCAAAACGGAAGTGCAGAAAACAGTTTTCTTTGTGCCATGGGAGGTTAGAATTACCAATCAATTAACTGCGTGCCTTTCTTATGAGTCATACGCATGCAATCTCTATCTCTTTCTTCTCTCTCTCTCTCTCTGCACAGTGCGTCCAGACCAAGAATGGGTCACAGAATATTAATTGCAGTGCAAGAACATTATGAGAAGAAACATAATGGTTCTGTGCTTCATTCATTTAGTAAATAAGAAGAAAAGCTAGAGGCAAAACTGGCTATATAAAACATTACATTTATTTCGTCCATTAAAAGTATTCTTCAAAATAGTTAATATATAATATCACAAAGTAGAAAAAGTCATGCAATTCAGTGTGCAAATAGTCCATCTAGTACAACATACATGCAAATATTACATGTTTCTCCCACCCAGACATAGGTATATATCTTCCAGTAAACCCTATTATACTTATCGGTCATAAGTCAAAGTCGTCCGTGCACGGACAGTCAGAGCATTTGCAGAACAGCAGGGTGAAGTTGGAGGGACAGTGCCACAGCAAAATGGAAGAAATCCTGGGTGCTGCACCATTGAAAAAGACCCTCTTTCGGAGTGAAACGCGTTTGGGGTGCTCCCCCACCCAGGATTTCTTCCATTTTGCTCTGGCACTGTCCCTCCAACTTCACCCAGTTGTTCTGCAAATGCTCTGACTGTCCGTGCACGGACGACTTGACCTATGACCGATAAGTATAATAGGGTTTACTGGAGATATATACCTATGTCTGGTGGGAGAAACATGTAATATTTGCATGTATGTTGTACTAGATGGACTATTTGCACACTGAATTGCATGACTTTTTCTACTTTGTGATATATAAATTAACTATTTTGAAGAATACTTTTAATGGACGAAATAAATGTAATGTTTTATATAGCCAGTTTTGCCTCTAGCTTTTCTTCTTATTTATTGATATAGATGTTGAGGTAGGTTTTCTTACCATATGAGGTTTTTGATGTTATTATATTAACTTCATTCATTGGGACCGAGGAATGTTCAAAATATGTACATGTGAGCAGGTGGAAAGTGGTAAAAGTGAATGAGGAGCAACAGTGGGATATTTCGTATAAAAATCTCTCAGCATGTAGCTGGAAGCGATGAATTATAAAATGTTATTACTTAATACGTGACTTTATTACTTTTCTAGTCTAATGGGGGGGACCCTCCACTGAGCTTCATTTTTCTTTGTGCAGGTGAAATTCCTTTCTGTCTGTTTGAGGGACCGTGAACTGCAAGACAGAAAGGAAATGAATTGACATTTCAAAAGTGTTTGACCTAAATGGATTTTATCTTTTTGTTCAATTATTACTGAGATCTCCCGTTAATACATTTCACCTGGTTTACATTAATACATTTAACACCAGCTATACGACCAAACAGCCGCTGTTGAATAGCTTGCTGTGATGCTCAGTGTCTCTTGCGATACTCGTGCAGCCGTGGTAAGCATTGCTCCAAGACGGGTTAAACTCACGCTATCTGATCGTGGTTTGGATCACTGTGGCTGCCTGAAAGTGTTTTATAAAACTGCACCAGTAATACAAGAAAAAAAATGTAATCCATTTATTTATGCAAAAGCACCTATGTATGTAATCATGTTTTTAATAAACTGATCCTTGATTGGTGTTTACACTAGAGTGTGACTGTGATCATTGTGATCATTCCTTTTGTGTGAAAAAGAAGCCAAGTCTATTGGGATGTTGTGGGATGGTCTGCTGTACATCTAGCTACATTATGGAGTCGCTGATGGTTTTCCCTATTTCTGATTGATTTTGTTATAGGTAAAATAATTTTGCCTTTTTATGGATTTCATGGCATTACTAACCTAATATGGAGCAGAAAAGAAGTTTTTTTTTAAAGTTTCCGAAACCACAGTTGTGTTTGTAGTTTTATGGGAAAATTTGGTCTACTGCTTGATGTGCTTATCTAAGCCAGAAAAGTTGGTCTTATTAGACCGTGCCCCTTTCTTAATCCCGACTCTTCAATGGGAAGACACACTTCTGCAAACACATGGTGCGTCACCAGCTATAACCCGGGATATTCTGCCTGTCCAATAAGACATCTAATCCTACATTGAATGTGTTAAGTGATTTAGCCGACAATACAACAGGACATTCCACAACCTTACTGTCATCGCATTCAAGGGCAAAACTACCAGGGAAGCAACTGGTGACAAGGGGGCCCCATCTTCTTATTTTACCTATGACAGATATAGCCTCCTCACAGAAAACCACTGTGGATGAAGCAACAGATAGGGGCTCCATCATAATTTGCTGCGGGGGGCCCAGTGATTCAGTAGTTATGCCACTACAGTGAATAACCATTAAGCTAAAATTACTTTTTTTCAAGTCTAAAGGGGAGACCTCTACAGTCTATGTAATAAAAATGGTGCTAATTTTGCCCCAACCAATCAGATGTTAGCTTTCAAATGGTAAATAACATCTGATTGGTTGGGAGAAAATTCGCACCATTTAACAATAAGAAATTTTATTACATAGGCCTGCTAATCTTTTATTCACCCCTATGATGAAAAGATCCCCTGGTTAACTGGCTTGTTCCATTTAACATATTTCTATGGGGTTATCATATCCCCTAACTAAGAAGGCTTCCATTTTGGCCACACCCTCTGACCCCAGTTTTCTCTATGCATAGAGTATTTTCTCTAGAGAAGTATCCACACCATCTCTAGAGAGTATACACACCAATATGGAAGTCCGTGATATAGCTTTTATGGCCTGGCCCCTGACCCACACTCTCTGCTCCCCAGCACTGGTTAACGCGATTAGCTGTTTTTAAAAAGTAAAGGTACCTTATTAACATAAGCCGCAATTAGCTGCCTGAAGGGCTCTAGTACACCACTGTTGAAAGCTGCTTGTTACCCTGCAATTTATTCACCAGCAGCTTGATGGCATCCAGCCTTCTTGGGCAATACAAAATATGTCTATAGTGATTCCACATCTAAATTACACAGAATGGTGTCTTCCTATCCTCTGATTGTGTTTGACTGATGTCTGATTCCTGATTCTGATTCTTCTCCATTATAGGAATCAAAGAACAACCTATGATAATCCCAAGCCTTGGAGGAGGACCCTACCACTGATACTATAGGTCTGCCTAGCGGATTGTCCAATGGCTTATAGATCTTGGGCAAGACATATATTAGCGGTGTCATAGGATAGTCACATATCAAGCCTCTTGGTGGTTTCTATTACCCCATCAGCGTAACATAATGATCAGTTCATTAGTCTCTTTTTTTATCTTAATGGTGGGGTCACATACCAGTGCACCCCCTCATACTTTGATAATGTCCATAAAAACATTGTTGCAAGGCCATGTATTCCTTAGCTGTACATTTCTTTGTTTAAATGTAGTTTCTGCAATTGTTGAACTTGTCTACTCACCAAAGAATTTAGCATTTTTATTTTGCACTATAGGGTTAAAAGAAGATGTTTTCTTTAACTGATTAGGGATGGCATAGAACTCGAACCAGAGTTCGAGCCAAACTTCTGAGTTCTGGACAGACCCGGACTTCTCGAACTATCCCGAAGCGGACTTTCGATATTTCCCAGACATTCGATGATTTATCGAATGTTCGAACGTTCAACCGTCGCGTCGAACATTCGAAAATCATCGAATTTAAAAAAAAAAAGGTGCCCACAGTCCAAAATCACCCAATGGCAGCTAATTTGAGCATTGCCAGCCCCCTGGGTAAAAAGGCAATGCGACCAGCGCCATTTTGTCATGTTGTGTTTAGTGGAGACCTGACAGTGTAGGAGTTGGAGAGAGATCTTTGCACTTTTTGAGCTTTCTGGTGTGGATTTCAGGGTGGTTTAGCTTTGTGTTAACCACCCCTGTATTCACACATCTTGAGACCCAACAGTCCTTTTAAGACTACCCTTTGAGACCCAAAAGTCCTTGTAAGGACTAACCCCCCTATAAGTCCTTGGACAATTTTGTGTTTAGACCTTTTAGAGGTCTAGGTGTCCTGTTGTTTTTGTTGTGTTTCTGTATCGTGTGTCAGCATCTGTGTGTTTGTGTAACTGACAGTGCTGCTTTTTGCTGTCTGATCTGCTGTGTTTTGCGTGTCAGTTGTTGTCAGTTGTTGCTGTTTGCTGTTTGTTTGCTGTCAGTTGTGTGCCTGCCTGGCTCCGCAATAATGTTGTCAAATTGCAGTGGGTCTACTGCTACTCAATGGTGCTGTTCCCACAATCCCTATCCCCTTCCCCGCTTTCCCTTGCATGAGCATACATACTCTGAGGGAGAGAAGCCAATGGGGTATGGGGTCTGTCGATAGGGCCAGCCTGTCTGGCTCCGCAATAGTTGTCAAATTGCAGTGGGTCTACTGCTACTCAATGGTGCTGTTCCTACAAACCCTATCCCCTTCCCCGCTTTCCCTTGCATGAAGCATACACTGAGGGAGAGAAGCCAATGGGGATGGGGTCTGCCGATAGGGCCAAGCCTGCTGGCTCCGCAATAATGTTGTCAAATTGCAGTGGGTCTACTGCTACTCAATGTGGCTGTTCCTACAAACCCTATCCCCTTCCCCGCTTTCCCTTGCACGAGCAATACCTGAGGGAGAGAAGCCAATGGGGTGGGGGTCTGTCCATAGGGCCAAGCCTGCCTGGCTCCGCAATAATGTTGTCAAATTGCAGTGAATCTACTGCTACTCAATGGTTGCTGTTCCTAACATTTTCCCACCCCGCTTCCCTTTCATCCCCTCATTTTACTCCTTATACTGCATGTTTTTCCCGTTTCCTTTTCTGGTTAACAAACGTTGACAACACGGCAGTGTTGACGAACGCCAGCCAATCCGCGGGTTTTATGCGTCATGCCCGTCTTTTCCCTTCCTGCTCCCGTCCCCTCTTTGAGTAGAGGCCCCACAGCCCTGTTCCCGCGTTTCGGCATCCCGCAATTTTAATGTCCCTGTCCAAATTGCGGAAGCTCTACCGCTACTAAATCGTGTTTCCGCCCCCCTCGTGTCCTCACACTTACAAACACATCCCTCTTCACCCTCCCCACTTGCACTTCCCCTGCCATTACCCCACCGTCACCACTTACACGTGTAGGGCAGAACACTAGCATATAATGTCCGCTTTCCGGTTGAACCTTCGCCGCTAGTACCTCTTGGCGGCTACTGTCCCTTCCTCATAGGGCCACCACTAGCCTGCCTGGCTCCCCACATAACAACATGTTGTCCAATTATCCCTGCAAGCCTGGGCCCCGTCGGTCTCCGCTCACTTTGCTCTTAATCAGACATGCGTCGATGTTTCCCCCTTACAAACCCTATCCCCTTCCCCACTTTCCCCCCTTGCTTCCATGAAGCATCCAACATGAGGGACCCGAGACTAGTCCAATGGGGCGTGGTTTGAAACCAGCCCTCCTACACTCTCTAAACTAATATCGTTTTGTTAGTCCACTACCTTTGGTCATTTGTTACACAGATCACTATATCCACCTTTCCCCACAGACCCCCCGTATGGCTTTTAGTTCTAACTTTTCTTGTTAGTGCACAATCGTATTTACGTACCGAGCGTTTACTCCTCACGTCCCCCGGCCCCCCCCCCTTTTCTTGCGGCTCCCCCCCCCTTTCCGCCGTTCCTGGGCCTATTTACTATTTGAGAATAATGCACCATTTCAACCCCTTCATTATATTTCATTGACAGTTTTAATCTTAATTATTTGTTTTATCTTTTAAAATATAACACCATACACCTAAAGATAACAAATTAATCACTCAATATCATGCCCCCCCCTGCAACCCACCATGCGCTTGGATAAAAAAACCAATTACAACAAAAACACCTTTCTTCCTCTCCTCTCAGCTTATTTGCACCTATTCTATTTGTGATATACAAGTTTTGCGTCGCTTCATTCCATGCCACCCCAAACCATCCGTCCCCCTTGTGCATGGCACCGAGCCCATTTGCGCCACCCTCTCACATCGCACCCCCCTTTCCCCCTCGCCTATTTTCGCACTGCTATCAACCTGAGACATCAGACGACGATCTACCCTTTACTTTCTTAACAGCTTATGGCCCCCTCTCGCGTTGGTCGTTTTTTGATTTCCCCTCCTTTTTGTTGGTCTAGTTGATGGCTTGATTGGCGTGCTTCCCGTTGCTTGGTGGTGGCCCCTCCTTGCAAGGCGGAGAGGTTGCAATTAACTGGCCCCAGGCCCTGGCAACCCCCCGGGGCTCCCCCCCTGGTTTGGTTTGCGGTGGCTAGAGGTGGAGTCTGACCCTCCTTCTTTCTGCCCCATCACTGTGGCAGAAACCTCGATTCCTCTATCTGCCCAACCCCAAATGCCTTATATTATTAAAACAAAACTAACAACTGCCTAATTTCATAAATTAACTAATAAAACCAATTTCGATATGAACCTAAATACACAACTAATGCGACAATATTGCTGAATATTTTTCGCCGTTCTCCCCTGCGTTCTTTTTTCTTTTCCTCCTTTCCCCTGGTTTCTTCCCCCCATTGTCCTCTCCGCTTTCGCTTCCCCTCACCTGTTTTTTCCCCTCCCCTTTTTTTTTTACTATACCATTCTAATAACCCACTTGCTTTTTCCTCCCCTCCACATCACTTTTTATTTGTGTCACCCACCTTTGCCTACATCACCCAGACTATTTCACCACTATTATCCCAAACCCACTTCCCCCAAGCTCCTGGTTATGGCCTATCCCACTTAGGGCCGCTGTTCTTGTTTGGCCGGTCCTCTGCCCCCCCGCCTCCACGCCGTTTCCGTTCCATTCCCTCCGCTCCCACTCCTTGTTTTTGCGCCCCACGATTCGTTCTTATCTACAAATTGTGACCTCTTCTTCCACCCAATGCGCACGGATTTTATTGCCCCCGAAAATCATTACTGGCTCGATTTTCCTTACGATAATTCCCATTAGGCTGTCTAATTTTTCGCTTATGCCTTTCCATTTTCAGCCGTGAAGGGCCAACGAAGATTCTTCCTCTAGCCCTCCCCTTCCCCCCCGCTAACCTACCTCTGTGCTAAAAAATGACACCCTCCTGACCCTTCGACCGCCACCGCGCCGGTTATTGAACATTCATGAGCTTTCAAACTCACTTCCTGTCTCCCACGCTTTTTGTTCCTATTGTATTTTCCATTCTGTTTCCCCACTACTTTCGTTCTGCAGCCGCTTCTCGCCGGCCAGTCCTATATTCCTTTTTGGTGTTTCTTTACTTGGTTTTCTTCTTTGAAACTATCCCGCTCCTTCTACACATGACGTACCGTCGACAAACCCCCCAGCATATTCTGGTTTTTTTTTTATCCCATGTTATGTCCGCAACAAAGTTCCATTATTTTTTTAACATTTTAGTATTAATTCCAACCCATATATCATATGTTTCACTTTAGTCACCACCTTTAGAGACCCCTCCCAAAGACACCTTAAAGGCCTTCCTTCCCTCCTCCGCTTTAATCCTGTTTTTTGCCTCGGCGGTTTCGATATATTAATCTCTGCCATTTTCTTATACCGGTCCCGCTATTATTCGCCACAATCCTTCATTTCCGTATTAGTCGACACTATTAAACAGCCCCTAATCATATTTTGACAGTACTTTTCGCATAAAGTGCAGTGTTTTCCCATTAGTCAATCTTGATACTTTTTTCGTGCCCCGTTGATTATCCTGACGACCAGAGGCTTGTCTTTATTTTGTATTTAGATTCTGCCTTCCGCAGACACCCCCCCGGTCCTCCTCTTGATTTGAGTCGGTTTTTGTCCAAGATACGTCGTCTTGTCCCGCCTTTTTTTTACCTACAAACTTAATTTATTCTACACCTTAATAACAATTTTACATTATATTATAACACGGTCTTCTTTTGCACTACGTGGACTTTGGACACTTCTACATGGATTTTCCTTTCTTCGTAATTCGTGCCCGTGGCACGTCCGTAGTCAGCTTCTTCTCTGACACGTTTGTCGTAGACGTTTCCACTTTCGCTCGACAACATCTTTTTTGCCCGCTCCATTTTCCCCTCTCTTCCCACGCTTTGTACGCGGCCCTTCCCCTTTATGGTTTCAGTGCTCTCACATGCCCGACAATCCCATGCGCACCTTCAGCACCCCTCCATAGCTTTCGGCCTGAAGTCGGTTGGAGAAGTTTTATGACGCTTTTCTCCCCGTTCGTCCGCCTCATTTTCTTCACTCCCCACCCTCATCTTTTGTTTCGTCCTGTTCCGTGTCACGCCCTTTACTTTTTGCACTCCCTCCGTCCTGTATTCATATTCTACCCACCGTCTTCCGGGTGGTGCAGATTCACTTCCCCACACACCTAGTCATCTTGACGACCTTTGCCCCCCCATTTTTCATTTCTGTTTTCGCTTCTCCTTTTGACTACTCGCTTTCCCTTGCGGCGCCGGTCTCCCCGACTATAGTTTAGTAACTCCGGGCTTTCTGCGATATGACCCTTCAAAACCCCTTCATTTCCTACGCTGCTCTTGCACTTTAACTTTTGGGTTTATTCGTACCACCCTCATAGCCCCCTTCCGTCAATGCGCGAACGACCTGTATTTAGGGACTATAATTAGCATATGCTTTCGTTTTAAAAACGCGAATTTCCCCTTGCTGAGTTACCAAACTGCCTACATGGTATTCTTCTAGGTTCCTCCTCTCTGGGCCGAGCCATTTTTTCGATCCTGTTTGCCATGAGTGTCATCTTCTTCTTTATCTTCAGTTACGCCAAATTTTTTGCGCACCACACTTATCAGCCTTCAATATCCTAGTCGCGAGCACCCTCAGGACCTCTATCCATTATTGTCTCTTATATTATAATGTGGGGGCCTTTACTATCGCTTATATTACAATGCGGGGGCCATTATTGTCTCTTATATTATAATCTGGGGGCCATTATTGTCTCTTATATTATAATATGGGGGGTCATTATTGTCTCTTATATTATAATGTGAGAGGCCATTATTATCTCTTATATTATAATGTGGGGGATCATTATTGTCTCTTATAATATAATGTGGGGGCCATTATTGTCTCTCATAATGTGGGAGGCCATTATTGTCTCTTATATTATAATGGGGGGAGACAATTATTGTCTCTTATATTATAATGTGGGGGACCTATTATTGTCTCTTATATTATAA
>JAACNH010009851.1:0-10547 GCA_019447015.1 Hymenochirus boettgeri
ACTGTGATATGGGGTGTCAATGATTATGACAGTAAATGTTACTTATTCAGTACAGGTATATCTGTACTAACACAGCAACTAGATAATTCACCTTTTTATACATGTTATATAATGTTGGCTAAAGTGGTTTCTGAGGACTGCTTCAGTCATAAATAGAGTTAACCTGAGTTCGAGCCAAACTTATTGAGTTCGTATGGACTTGGGCTTCCGAACTATCCCGGATTTCTCGACTTTCCATAATTATCAAATTCGAAATTAAACGATCTTCGAATCGTTTATGGGATAATTATCGAATGTTCGAATCATTTAGGGAAATATCAGCAAAAATCGAAACACAAGAGCTCGAAAGTCCGTGTGTGAGAATAGAATAGATTTTTTTAAAGTTCTGGATATTCAAGCGTGTTTCCCTGTCCATCTCCAAGGTCCCAGAGCCATTTACTTAGTTACCATTGAATGTAATTGTATTTCATTCAAACTATTTGAATCCCATTGACTTTACATACTGAATACTACAGGAATACCATGACCTGGATGGATGAATATTACAGATATACCAGACCTGATGAATGAATATTACAGATATACCTTGACTGGATGAATGACTATTACAGATATACCGTGACCTGATGGAGAATATTACAGATATACCATGACCTGGATGGATGAATATTACAGATATACCATGACCTGGATAAATGAATATTAAGATATACCATGACCTGGATGGATGAGATTAGAATATTACCGTGACCATGGATGAATGAATATTACCGATATACCCATGACCTGGATGAATGAATATTACAGATATACCATGACCTGATGATGAATATAAAGATATACCATGACCTGGATGGGAATATTACAGATATATCATGTCCTGGATGAATGAATATTACAAGAATATACCATGACCTGGATGGATGAATGATTACAGATATACCATGACCTGGATGAATGAATATTACAGATAACCATGACGGATGAATGAATATTACAATAGACCATGCCTGGATGGATGAATATTAAAGAGTATACCATGACCTGGAGAATGAATATTACAGATAGACCATGACCTGGATGGATGATATTACAGATATACCATGACCGGATGACATGAATATTACAGATATACCATGACCTGGATGAAGAATATTACAGTATATACCATGACCTGGATGAATGAATATTACAGATATACATGACTGGATGAATGAATTTACGATATACATGACCTGGATGGATGAATATTACAGATATACCATGACCTGGATGAATGAATATTACAGATATACATGACCTGGATGATGAATATCAGATAGACCATGACCTGGATGAGAAATTACAGATATACCACGACCTGGATGATGAATATTACAGATATACCATGACCTGGATGAATGAATATTACAGATATACCGACCTGGATGATGAATATTACAGATATACAGACTGGAGATGATATTACAGATATACCATGACTGGATGAATGAATATCACAGATATACCATGACCTGGATGAATGAGAACTTTCACAAGCATACGTAAAATGCCTTCATGTTTTTATATTAAATAAAATTGGTACAGTCAAGAATATAAATAATTGCAT
The DNA here is from genome assembly GCA_019447015.1 of Hymenochirus boettgeri. NCBI lineage: Eukaryota > Metazoa > Chordata > Amphibia > Anura > Pipidae > Hymenochirus > Hymenochirus boettgeri. The sequence goes on from JAACNH010009851.1 coordinate 1,610, forward strand.
ACTACCATTAAGGTAAATCAAAACTGGTTTATCTTGTTAAAGAAAGTAAGTGCACTGTCTGCTTTGGCCAGTGATCTGGTACAAATAATATGTATGTGTATACCATTCATATGTGTATTGAATGGATTCTGTTAAGCTAACTGTGCATATTATTTTCCGTTTTTTCAGAAAGGTTTAAAGACCACTACAAATGGTTGTTGTATCTCTCAATGGACGCAATGCATAGAACAGTTGGTTCCTCTTTATCGATCATCTTCTCACCACCTGCACCAAACAAGGTCAATGGTCACCCAAACTATGCTATGTTATGTGATAAGGCGGAATCTTCACAAATCATGACTTCTTCAATAAGATTGATTGAATCTGATTTCAATGGTTAATGCCTGGGAAACTGCAAAGCTGGGAGGAATTGCTGTTCCCAATACAGTATTATAGATGTTGTTTTGGACATTTGTAATATGAGGTACAAAAGTTTATAAGTCTGCAGCAACCATTAAATGGAAGCTTTTTATTGGTCTACGGCAGATAGATAACATATGATTGGCTGGTGTAAGTATAATAACAGACAAACATTTGCACCTCCTATGAACTAAGCCCCTAAAGGTGCCATACACATGCGACTTTGGAATCTAATCGTGAATGGCTGACACATCAAAAGACAGGAATAATGTTCTGTATTTAATGATCGTCTTTCTTGCCATTGACACACCCATTGTCACCAACCTATACTACAGTGTAGGGAGCCGGTAAGGGTTTGACGGCAATTTTATATTGGTGAAAGGTTGGGATGCTAACAGTGGTAGCCTGTCTGCTTCATAATCTATCCATATAAATTGCCAATTTTTAGTAATTTACTGAATTTACTGAAATCGGCAATGTGTATGGGCAACTTTTAGACTATAACACTCCCACCAATAGCCCCTTGTTCCCCTTTCACCACTTTATAGTTTATCATATCTGTATGAGAGGAAAGCCTTAGTTTGCGGTCATTAGGGCATTTGCCAGACAGTCCACCAGCGATCCTTTCGGCTAAAGGCTCAAAATACCATAGACCTGTGTAGAGAGAGATCTGGTAGGTCTGCAGTGAATGGACGGTTCACAAATGATTCAGGAACCCACCAGTGAACTTAGAGGAGTCTGTCCATCACCAATAAACATTCACCACCGAGTCTGGTATTGCTGTGTAGTTACAGTATAAGGCGCTTGGTGAAACAGGACCCCACCACAATTGTCTTACGTCTGCAGACTGTGGAGCAAACACACCGTCATGTATTTCCCAAACATGTTTGTTTTTATGCCCTTTTACTGAAACAATGACAAATGCCTCACCAGATCATACTGTAAAGCAAAACCGAGCTTTTAGCTCAATTCTCACTAAAAAAGAGAGATCTGCTTATGAAAACCTGCACTGCTGATCTTACCGAACAGAATAATGTTCTTGTGTTATTCGAGCAATTCTTCCACGTTCACGTGCATCGTAACTCTATTTATTTCAAAATGTCAGAGCCACTTACATTTCTGTTATGAGCCTTTAAATGTCTGAATGGTGAAATGCGTGGTGCATGGAACATTTCGTACAAAACAATTAATCTTTTGAAATACTGACATGTTATTTGTAATCTAATCCTGTTCATTAATTAGGTAACAAGAATCAAAACAGTCACTTTGCAGCATTTAACTGGACAACATTACTGCAGACAGAAGCAAGTAAAACTCTCCTGTTTCTCTGTGCTTACGAATGACCATACATACGGTATGTAGGAACCTTGATTGATCCCAAGGGATTTTTCGCAAAATGCTTAATGAAGGGGCAATGGCAACTCTACTTCCAACGTTCTTGATTGAACATTCCAATGGTAACTAATTGTGTAGGGGATTCCAACTTCCTTCAGGAATTGTATACCTGACTGTCAACACACTACCATCATATTGTGTATTGTTATTAGTGGACTATCTTCCCGTTTGTGTTGTTGACAATGCCATTCCTTAACAAGAATAATATATTGCATCCTCCACCAAATGCAAACCTTACAAAACCACATTTACATATTATTGATCCTCCCTGCTGGTTGGCTACATATCATTAATTCTCAATATCCTTTAGTATGTAGGATTTATATGTTAAAAAAAAAAACAACCATTCAGCAAAGACCATCGATTTCTTTTTCAAATTGATTTGTGATTTTTTTGCAGTAAATCAATACATTCACTATAAATTAAACCTTCATTTATTATTCAGTGCACACAAGTCCTGCTTATATCCAAACTGTAGAGTTGTTTCAGAAACACGCTGAGAAACGAATCAGATCATGTTGGCCGGGGGAATTAATTGGACTTGGATGTATTTTTCTGGGTGGATCTTTGTAATGCAGGTAGTAGAGATGATCTGGGTAGGGATGGCCGGTTCGCGGATCAGAACCCGGATCCGCCGTGGATTTATCACGTTCGAGAAGGGCGGATTTTTCCGGATTTTCCGCCTTCCGAGCCGCGGATTTCTCGTATTTTCGAAAATTTTCTAAATTACGTGGATTTCGTACTTTCGAAAATGTGTGAAAATATGTATTTTCGAAAATTTTCGAAATTACGAGGATTTCTCGTATTTTGAAATTGATTTTCTTTTATGGGTCCGCTCACGGATTTTCGAATATTTTTGAATTTTTTCGAAAATTGCGGATCCTCGAGTGGACCGGATTTTGCGAAGTTCGGACATCTCTAGATCTGGGAAAGAAAAGCTTTAGGTGTCATTTACATTCTAAGATAACTGTTTGTAGTGAAGAATATCGATTCATCACGGTTTCAAAATTAACCTAGTTTCGATCGGAACGGTCGTGTTCAAAGATCTGCGGATCCCCAAATCTTTAGAAATTTTCAAAACTCAAAAATACCATTCAACATTCTAAAATGTCTACTGAAAAATGGAAAATGTTATCCAAAATTTGAAAAATCCCAATTCATCCGCTACCAGAACGCAAATTTTTTATTTTTTTTCTTGATTTCTCCCATATTTCTTTTTAGCCTGAACCATCCTAAATTTCAGCTGTCAGTGAAATGCCTAATTATCAGAAACTCTTCTTTTGCTGTAACTAGAATGGTGACAGTTGGTAGGTGTGAATTGCATGATGGGAAATTCCCTTTTTTAATGCTGCCTCATAGTGATTACTGAGCGCTCTGGTCCTCATAGAAAGCTTGTTCAGATGGAAGGAAGTGTTGGTTTAAGAGGGGGGGATACTGAGCCTTGGTAAATCAAGTACTAGATTAAAGGCAACACAGAGTCATTTTTCCATATAGTTGCCTTTTAACTGGGTAGACATTTTTCTTTTTAAATAACTTTGTTTTCAAACTATATTTAAACGGTTTGCTAAGTCTTCCACCCTAAATATCAATAGATTTTTATTAATCTTTTTCTTTCTCACTTTCTAGTTTATCGTAGGGTTTGCAAGTTCCATTTTACACTCAATTTTCTCACTAAGATTCCGAAACAGAAGAGCTTTTCCTTTGAACATTTTTCTGATATGTCAACCATAGCGAAGACTGTAAAATAGTCTCTGGAGCTCAATAAAGTCTACAAGTGTTCGGAGATCATCTTTTCAAGTGAAGTGTCATACTTAACGCACCAGAGATTTCCATCTTCTGCTTTTCAGCTAAAACCTAATTCCACCGCATTGTTAGTGTAAAAAGTAAACAAGACAAAAGTAAAGGGAGTAAAGCTGAAGCTTTGGATCAGTCTGACATGGAAGCTTGAAGGACATGTAAATATATAATGATTTGCCTCGGATGATTTGCTATGTTTTACTGCTCATCGGAAACAGTAATCAGGGAACATTTGATCTTTTTAGGTCCAGGTTTCAAAGGCCTTTCACATCATGGACTACTCTGATACCCATTAACATTATATCTGTGTCTGTTTTATTATATTTGAACTACTTGGATAGCAGTAGAGATGAATGAAACCAGGGGATTTGCTTAAGACACCGAAAACTTTGAAGTTTCAAAAATCCATTTGAACCAATTAAATCTGAATTTTTCGAATTTTCAACAACCATTTCATTTTGATAGAAAATTTCGATTTTGCCATAGGAATTTTCAAAAGCAATTTTAACATTTTTCGATTTTCAGAGTTTGGAAAAATTTGGGGAAATCCGTCTGATATTCGAATTTCAAAACCGTCTGGACAGAATTGAAACCAGGATTCTTGCTAATTAACAGTGCCGTAAAACTTTCTTTTAATAGAAAACAGAAAAGAAGAGACTATAGATTTGTAATAAATAAGTGTTCAGTTGCCTTCCAATTAAAATGATTACACTTTACAATTAAAATGATTACAAATTTTAACCCTAGGTCCAGTAAAGACAAAAAAGTTTAAAATCTTCACAAGAGATCACGTGACATGGTAAGGACTGTACACATGAATGCAAGGCTTTGCAAAAGGCTCAAATGTTGTATTTGTAAAGGTACCTGAGTTTCCGATATTAATATTTTTACCGACAAGGATGTTATTTTATGACGCAAGCATTAAAAATAATGGTGCGGCTGTAAACAGCGATCATTATCCCCATTTTACGACTGCGTTATTTAATGACCATATGTTAAAATAACGACTGTGGCTTTCAATTGGTCAATATTCTTTGGGCTGCTAATAATGAGCTACCTCGCGGAATCTGTATTTTACAGCAGGATTGTAATTTACGAAATGACTGAAAAATACTGCCGCAGTCATAGTTAAACGTAATGACGGTTATTTAAATGTAATAGTAAAGTATAGGATAGTATGTATAGTATAGTATAGTATAGTACAGTACAGTACAGTACAATACAGTATAGTATAGTATTGTATAGTAGTACAGTATAGTATAGTATCGTATGTACAGTCAGTATAGTATAGTATATTATAGTACAGTTAGATAGTATAGTATAGTATAGTTAGTATAGTACAGTATAGTATATATGTATAGTATAGTATAGTATAATATAGTATAGTATAATATAGTATTTAAGGGTTGAATAAAGACATAGTCCATCCAGTCCAACCCATCTAGCAATATCCTCATTTCCTGGCTAACTGGGATCCAGAGGAAGGCAAAAAACCACCAAATTTATGAAGGGGAAAAAATCCTCCTGACTCCAAGTGGCAATTGGAAATTTCCTGGATCAACTCTAATTTATGTATCAATACCAGTAACTTGTAACATTCCTTGTTTGCAGAAAACTCATCCAGCTTTTTATTAAACTGACCAATAACCTGCCATAACAAACGTCCACTGGAAGACAGTTCCATAGCTTTACTGTTCTCACAGTGACAAACCCTTTCCCAACTCTACTTTAGTATCAATACCAGTAACTTGTAACATTCTTGTTTGTAGAAACTCATCCAGCTTTTTATTAAACTGACCCATGAACCTGCCACAACAACGTCCACTGGAAGACAGTTCCATAGCTTTACCGTTCTCAAGTGAAAAACCCTTTCCCAACTCTACTTTATGTATCAATACCAGTAACTTGTAACATTCCTTGTTTGCAGAAACTCATCCAGCCTTTTTTAAAACTGGCCAATAAAAATAATAATATCAGTCCTTTATGAATAGGTATGCCTGAAAGCAAACAAAATGGTGGCACTGATAATTACACCTAATTCAATTTCACAATGAGTTGTATCACACATTTCATTAGAGCTCCTCAGCAGGTTTTAATAAAACTTGGATTAGTTAACATTAAACCATTGTCACAATCCCTCAACCCATCCTTCTACAGCCTTATTATCTGCTAGCGCAGAACCCATAACCTTTCTTAGCAAGAGCACCTATACACTTTACAAAAGAATTTTCCGTATTAGCGTTCCTCAGCAGGACAGGCCTATTTATCATGATAAATTGAAGGGGAAACAGAATAATATCTTTGAGAATAATGCTGTTAATCTATATCAGCTATTAAAACTGTGGTCATTATGACTGGTGGAGTATGCAATCTGCAACACTTTTCGTCTGGAAGGCAGTCTCTCTAATACAATGTACTGACTCTCCATCCATCATAATAATTACTATGTCATAATTCGCGCCTTTTATTTGGCATCGCTATAGAGAAGATAGCAGAGCCATGATGATAAAAACACTGCAGCATATTCTAGGTTTTATTTAATCCTAGTTTACTATTGTCACAATACAAAACAGGGATTTCACTGCTACATGTGTTCTAAAATAATATAATGAAAACATCATAATCCTACATGTTACATCTTCAAATAAAGAAATGTGGATTGTGTTTGCAAACAAATTGGTCTTCTCCGCCATTTGCCTAAATCATTTCACACCAACTTGAAAGGCTAATACAATTGATAGAAACTCAACAAAACACAACATTTAATATGGTGTCTGAATGGCCATTTTTGTCTTGATAAAGTTGTGTTCTTACGCAATTGACTAAAACAGCTGCTGTCACTGAGATACCAATAAAATGACGGAACTTGGCACATTGAGAAATGGTCTAAATTTGCCAGGCCTTATGTCAGCTATCTGGTGGTGTTATCTTTTGCCAGGCCTTTATGCCAGCATCTGGTGGTGTTAACTTTGCCAGGCCTTTATGCCAGCTAATCTGGTGGTGTAACTTTTGCCCGGCCTTTATGTCAGCTATCTGGTGGTGTTAACTTTTGCCAGGCCTTTCTGTCAGCTATCTGGTGGTGTTAACTTTTGCCAGGCCCTTTATGTCAGCTATCTGGTTGGTGTTAACTTTGCCAGGCCTTTATGCCAGCTATCTGGGTTGGTTAACTTTTGCAGGCCTTTATGCCAGCTATCTGGGGTGTTAACTTTTGCCAGGCCTTTATGCCAGCTATTGGTGGTGTTAACTTTTGCCAGGCCTTTATGTCAGCTATCTGGTGTGTTAATTTGCCAGGCCTTTAGTCAGTATCTGGTGGTGTTAACTTTTGCCAGGCCTTTATGTCAGCTATCTGGTGGTGTTTAACTTTTGCCAGGCCTTTATGTCAGCTATCTGGTGGGGTTAACAAAATTGAGCAAAAGCACCAGATTTGCCTTCATAAAATACATTAACCCTTGGTAATTGGTGCCACAAGTGGGAATTTGCAATTAAGGCTCTTGGTACTGTACATCGCCCCAAATGATGACGTGAAATGGTATTCGCCGCCATCAAGGTCCTGAATACTGAAAGCTTTGTAGGGTTGAAAAAAGAGAGTGGGCGATACATGTCTGTACACACAATCTAGCCTACAATCACTATAGAAGATGCATTGGACAAAAAGCAGGAGGTACTGCAATTTTAGAATCCCACATCCCCTGCATTATTTACCTCTCTGGCACAATCAGTTGATTGATCGATTGAACAAAGCAGTTTTATGGTCGTCTGTATCAGGGGGCATTAAAATGAACCCTGATTCACATCTCTAGTAACACTTGTGAGAAGTTATATTGCTGGAATGTTTAGATATAACTTCACTAAACTCTCACCAAAAATAGTCATATGATCATGATCTGTCTGCATTAATAGGTTCGCCTCCTCAACTGTCAACTTCCTTACTCCCAGTTTCCATATAGTTCGGAAACGGACTGAACTTTCGGAAGTTCGCCCATCTCTACTAGAGACGAGATTCAGGGCTCATTATAAAGGAAAGACTGCACAATTTTATCTAACTCTAACTGGTTTGGTGGCCACAGTTCCCTGTAAATCAAGGATGAACACATTCAATTGTTGGACATTCCTCCTTCAAGTCACTCTTTATAACGGAATATCAGCTTCTCTAATAAGGTCAATTTATAACCACTGTATCAGGAAAAACTCCTAATAACTCTAATCTGAATCGCATTATACCGTCAGTGGCATCGGCAATAAAAAAAAAGGTCACATTGATTTCTGTTCCAAAAATTGTTAAAAATGAAATATTGTAAGTAAGAGATAAAAATATCTGCGTCTGTCTATGGAACCAGGCAAGTGAAGAAAGGAAGAATGTACGAGATCAATACAATAATCTGTAAGGCGTCAATCACGCGATGGCTTCAGGAACAATCAATGTCTTATAATTACGGTTAGAGGGAAGAAAATGCATGAATAAAGGTCTTAGCTCTGCAAAGAACTTCGTCTCGAGCAGTTTAAAAATAGGATTACTGAGACGTACAACAAGATACAGGCACATTTCCAATGGGTTTTTGTTAACGTCTTGTGTCAATATGTGTGTGTGTGTGTGTGTGACAGACAGTGAGAGGGTTAGGAAGCATCTGTCTCCTTTATTTAAAGCAGTGATAACCCGTGGCGAAAAGTCTTTACCGCTACTTTTCGATATTTCGCTTTCCCCCATTCATCGCTGCGGTAAGTGCTCGATTATATTTACAAAATGGCCAACAGTGTGTGTGCTGCTGAACATTGGGGAATTAATAATCTGTGGTCATGATTTGTATCAGTGTGGTGGGTACCAATTATTCAGAGTCTGTGTCAATGATTGTATCAGTGTGCGGGTACCAATTTTATTAGAGTCTGTGTCAATGATTGTATCAGTGTCTGGGTACCAATTATTATCAGAGTCTGTGTCATGATGGTTATCAGTGTGTGGGTACAATTATTATCAGAGTCTGTGTCAATGATTGTATCATGTGTGGGTACCAATTATTATCAGAGTCTGTGTCAATGATATTATCAGAGTCTGTGTCAATGATTGTATCGTGTGTGGGTACCAATTATTATCAGAGTCTGTGTCAATGATTGCATCAATGTGTGGTACAATTATTTATCATAGTCTGTGTCAATGATTGTATCAGTGTGTGGGGTCAATTATTTATCAGAGTCTATGTCAATGATTGTATCAGTGGTGGTACCAATTATTTATCAGAGTCTGTGTCAATGATGGTATCAGTGTGGCTGGTACCAATTATTTATCAGAGTCTGTGTCAATGATTGTATCAGTGTGTGGGTACCAATTATTTATCAGAGTCTGTGTCAATGA
>JAACNH010009852.1:0-10547 GCA_019447015.1 Hymenochirus boettgeri
CACAAGGACAGAGCCCACGTAGGGGATCTCCATAGCAACAAAAAAGCAACAATGTACGTAACCGGAAGTATGGAGAATCTGGATCGCACTCCACTGAATCAGTGTCAGTAAAAGATAAATATAAAACATAGCAGCAGATATGAGGGATAATCATAAACTCCTAGAGACAAGCACCAAAGAACAAAGTATATATGTAATAAAAAGGAATGTCTATAAAACATTACTATAAACAACATTATTATAGAAAGCAGCTTAGATTGTTCATCTCATTGAGGCCATGGGGTACCATTGTTTGTAACGTGCAATCCATTTGGCCTCGATTGTAGTAAGCTCCTCGTCTGTCCCCTTCCATAGGTGGAATGTGATCAATTAACATACATTTTAATGTTGCCAGACTGTGTCCCTTCAATTTGAAATGTCTCGCTACAGGTTGATCACACATCTTTTTATTATCCAATATCTGACATTGAGAGCAGCTCTAATCGTACTGCTGATTGGCGAACCTCTCGCGGAAAGGTGTAGTCGTTTTGCCACATAAAGAAGCCCCACGGGCAGGTCAAAAAATAGATCACAAATGCACTAGTGCAAGTAAGTCTATGTCTGTTTTGATACGTTTACCGGTCCTAGGATGGGGAAAGTCTTTGCCCGTAAGCATAAATCCACAGGTTGTGCAATTGGGACATTTGTAGCACCCAAGTTTGGGGGGACCCCATGGGGTATTAATTTCAACTTGTGAGTACAGTAGACATCAGTCTTAACCACATATACGCAGGGATTTACCTCTGCGGTGGGAGAAACGTATCTTCTGTTGTTGAAAAGGCAAGGATTCCTTCGCAGACGATTAGAGCTGCTCCCCTTCCATAGGTGGAATGTGATAATTAACATACATTTTAATGTTGCCAGACTGTGTCCCTTCAATTTGAATGTCTCGCTAAGGTTGATCACACATCTTTTTATATCCATATCTGACTATTGAGAGCAGCTCTAATGTTATGCGATGATTGGCGAACCTCTCGCGGAAAGGTGTAGTGTTTTGCCCACATAAAGAAGGCCACACGGGCAGGTCATAAATAGGATTCCTTGCCTTTTCAACAACAGAAGATACGTTTCTCCCACCGCAGAGGTAAATCCCTGCGTAATATGTTGGTTAAGACTGATCTTACTGTACTCACTAAGTTGGAAATTAATACCCCATGATATCCCTCATATTGCTGCTATGTTTATATTATCTGTTACTGACACTGATTCAGGGAGTGCGATCCAGATTCTCCATACTTCGGGTTACGTACATTGTTGCTTTTTTGTTGCTATGGAGTCCCCTACGTGGGCTCTGTCCTTGTGACCCCGCCCACGGACGGATGTTGTCGGCCTGTTGACGTACCGGAAGGGAGAGATGCCCTGTGGATACTGTGCTCCGTATATGGCCTCCGTTTTATGATCACGGTACAGTCTTTTATACTATTTTTAGAGGGTATAGATGGTTTTATGTATGGTTTCACTTAGATATATGTATTTTTATCACGAATTTTTATCACGTGGTTTTATGATACTCAATATACTTGTGTAGTTTCTAATAGGATATGTGTTTTTACAGAGTTAGGGTCTATGGTGGTGGGTCACTTGGGTGGCTATTTAAACTGATGGTTTTGTGCAATATTTTAGTCCTGATGACGGCCTTGGAGGTGAAACATGTTGATGGAATAACACTTATTGGATTTTTTTCAAGACCTGTGAGTGCGCTTATCTTTCTGTGTATATTATATATATATATATATATATAATATATATATATTTCGGGAACTACAATGAGTCCCTTCATCAGAATAGTGGTTAAAACACATGCAAAAACAATATATTCAAGTGACCACACCCTTGGGACTCCCTCAATTAGCACATTCTATCTATTAACCCCATAGTAACATTTCTCTTGAAGATACATCTCATCATATCCATAGTGAAAAAAGTGCATAGTGCATAATAAAGTGCAATTACATATAAAGTGACCATAGTATATATAAAAAATATATTACTAAAATGTTAAAAAAAGTTGTACATTCTTTATATGTCTCATTAAAATCCATATCCAATCTACTGTGAGAATCCTGTATCATAAATATCTACTGCTGTGCATAAAAACATGTGTAGCAAATACTGTGTGTCAATAAACAAAGAGTAAAAACATTTCTCATACAAAAATCAGGAGAAGCAATGTCTCTTATACATGAATAAAATATATATCTTAAAATTCCAACCGGGACAGTTACATAATTCTTACACTTATCATGATTACACGTCACTTATTATCCGTGCCACTTTTAAACTCAATTGAAAGTCATTATAAGAAGCATTTAAAAGATAGCTGGGATTAAGACTTTAGGGTGTATGTGTCAAGGCGATATATCCACCTCGACTCCCTACATAACAATTCCTTATTTCTATCTCCCCCACGTTTGAGTTCTTTACTTGATCGATTACATCACTTTTAGGGAGCTAATCGGATGATTTGCTTGCGCGAAATGTACTGAGCAAAATGTACCCCATAGAGAAAAGTTACTATGGGGTTAATAGATAGAATGTGCTAATTGAAGGGGAGTCACAGTAGGTGTGGTCACTTGAATATATTGTGTGCATTGTGTTTCCACTATTCTGATGAAGGGACTCATTGTAGTTCCGAAACGTTAATAAATTTTGAAATTGATTAGTGAGGTGTGCTCAGGACTTTCCTTCTTATGGTAATCTACAGATGGGGCACCTGTATCCTTTGAAGCACCCATTATTTATGAATTTGGACTGAGTGCGAGTGTGATTCTATTTATATATAAAATATATATATATAGGTTAGCTAAGTGTGCACACAGTCTTCATATACTTCAGTTGCCTGGTGCTGCCGACTGTATCCCAAATATACAGGTAAATATTCCAAAAATGTCAGCGCTACTCAGGTTCTTCAAAAGTGCTTTATTTAAAGTGCTTCTTTAGCAAACATTAAAGGAGAACTAAAGTCTCCAGACAACATTGTCCCAATAGACAGAGCACATTCACAAACATAAAACAAGCTGTGTCTCACCTCTCATTTGCTGTGGCCATTGGGTGATTTATGAAAACAACCTGTGAGTACTAGGGGTCAGCTCCCACAATCCACCTTAGCTGGGAAACCCCCATCATGAAGTTTGTGTACAGCGCACATGCTCTGTAGTGCAACAGATCAAAACAAGGAAGTTGCAGCCTTGCTTCCTAGAAGCTTACAGCCAATCACAGTACATCACAGAGATCCTCCCTCTCCATGACACAGAACAGAGATTTCAGTTGTTTGTTTTCAAACACATTCAATGCTCCTGTCCAACAATGATTTAATCCTTTACTTTTCATACAAAATAATTAATCTTTTAGTTATTTCATGATAGCATGGGTGGTAAGAATGGATACTAACATTTCAGCAAAAATAAAGAAATAAATGTAAGTCTGGGGAATTGAACTGCAACTTGTACATTTACTCTGTCTTGCTAAAGCAGAGCTCTTACCTCTAGGCTAATGGAGATAATTAGTAGATAGCTGGTAATGTAGAATCTTTTACTATGAACATAATGGAAACAAAAATAAGGAAACTATGGGGATTAGAACTTGCAACCTTCTGGACTGTGTGTTTCTAAACTGGCATCTTACAAGGTGAGCCATGACTGAGTAAGCTGAATGTTTTGGTACATTTAGGAGCCTGTTTTTTTGGCTTGGGCTATGCCAAAAAGGTCTGGGGGTCTTGACTGTGCCCTGGCAGTGTGTCTTTTTCCCCTGGCGTTCCGCTGCCGCTTCACCCCATTTTTCACCCACCATCACGGCTGCCCCAACAGACCCGCCCTTTATGTTTATCCCGGCTACATTTTGCCCCACCGTATTTCCCCTGTTCTTTGCCCCTTGCATTTCTTTCACCCTCCTTCCCGCCACCTGGAATTATGCGCAGCCGTCCCCCCCAGTCAGTTATGACAAAGCCTTTGCAAGCTTGCCTTTGGTACCCCCCTCATACTGGTATTTTCCCAGCACCGAAAGTCAACTGAATGGTTCCTGCGCTTCTGGTACACCCACCCCTCCCGCCTTTTTCCCAACCACGCCGACACTTCTCCAGACGTATGCGGCCACGCTTCTCTTCTCCCCCTTTGTCTCCTATCCATCTTGGTGGATCAACTCTGTTCTATTTGATATGTGTCCAACCCACCGTACTATCCATTCGAGGCCACGTGTTCACAACCTGGGGTCACCTTGGCCCCCGGCGTGGTTCTTGCTGCGACTCCATGCGCCGACGGATAGCACGTCCATGTCCTGGCCCCATATGGAACGCCACCCTTTATTTCCCGCTCTCTGTCTTTTCCATGTCCTAAATGCAACCTTCCTAGCGAGAATTTACAATGGCTTAGGATGGTGGCGTCGGTGCCGGACTGCCAGAAAAGACCTTTACCTTCTCGGTGTAGAAAACACTTTAAGTTTCGTTCTCTTTCATTCCGTGCAATAATAAGCCCCTTCTGCGTCCCTTATCTTGCACTTAATCCGGGTGTGCCTACTTAAGTGTTAGATGAGATCTAGTTTGAGGCGACGGCAGGTTTGTGTATTGCCGGAGAGACCCCCTTTTGCCTTTTCCCCTTTTGAGAGATCCGCCTTTAGTGTGGGCTCGTTTTTGGGGGTCTCTCTGGTCTGCGCGCGGATCCCCCCCCACCCCTGGCTGCTCCATCTCGGGCTGCGCGTTTTGGATGGGGGTGTATGGTTGTTATCACAGTTCAGAGCGAGTCAAATCATACACGAGCTGTCGCATGTATAATCGGTGGCATGTCACGTGCTCGCGCACACAATGCAAAGTGACGGTGGATCGGTTGGGGAAAAAATGTCAGTGTGGTCGGAGGCTGTAGCAGCGCTGGAGGCCCTACGCGTCGTTGCGCTTCTGCTCTCTCTGTAAGTTTTTACCTGCGGACAGCGAGGTAATAGAATATCGCATTACCTCTGTCCTTAGTTACATCCGTGTGAAAACATACACTGCTTCAAATCACGGTGGACATACCCGTTCAATTCAACTGTTTCTGCCCCCAGCCTTATTACTACAAATACTAAATAATACTCTATTCTTTCTACGCCACTACGCCCAACCTTTCCCCCACCACCATGCCAAGAACTGTATTCCTGGCGCTTTTATCTGTGCCGTGACCAAGTTGTGTTGCTGCCCGCGGACGCTGCCCCTTCGCCACACGTCCATAACCACGCTTTTGTAGTCTTGGTGTAGCGCCCCAGCATTGCCACCAAATCTCCACAGCAGCTGACTCACTGGCTCTCCCTGCACCTTGCCTCCGGCCCGACCGTTCTTGTGCGTCCGTCTGTGCCCCTTTTTTATTGTCACTCACGACTCCACTGAACGACGATTCTTTTTACCCGGGAAGCTTGCCCTTTGATAGTCTGTGGGACCCCTGTTTGTACACCCAACACCCAGATCCGTAGCCACACTACCACCTTGCCACCCAATTTGCTTCTCCCACCTTACCACTATTACTCTCTTTTTTGAGCAGCACAACTCCCTTTTATGAATTTTATGATCGTCACCCCGTCCTACCTCCCATGGTTTGACCACGTGTCCGGGCTGACCATACTCACATCACTTTGTGTGAAGACGTTCACCAGCATCTTTTTTGCCACCGTGGTATGGTCAATGAAGTTGGCTTAGAAAACATGAGGTGATTTCTGGCATGTGACTAGAAACACAAATTGTTCATTACATTTTGTGGAATTTGTGATTTAGTCGAACTGGAACTGTCTGTCTACTTTAGGATAACGGAGAAGGACAGGGCAAAGGGGGGAAAAGAAAAGGGAGGGAACGGGGAGCGACAAGCCAACCAGAAAGGCGGAGAGGGGGAAAGGAAAAAGGAACAGAAAGGAGGCAGCGGGAGGCCAGGGAGCGGCCGCGAGGAAGAGGAAGAGAGGAGCTGAAATATTAGAAGAGAGATGAGAGATAGTTGGGTGTGGGAATAAGATAGATTTTAATTTAGCAGACAGTGAGGAGCTGGGGGGGAGGGAGGAGAGCATCTGAAGGTGAGTTAGCCTCAAGAAGGAGAGGTGCTGGAACTTTAGCCGCGTGGCCCCCCTCCCCCGCCTTGGCCGGTCCGCTTCCTGCGGTTTCTGCTCGTAGACCGCCACTTTTGTGCGCCCCGCCTCGTTCCTGGCGACCCGATCAGAGTCGCCTCCTGTCTTGCCGGTCTTGGGTACAGATCCTCTGTGTTGTTACACGGCCGGGGCTTCTGCGTTCCGATTCCTGCCACGCCCGCGCCGTGTCGAGCTCCACTCGGCCCCCTCACGTCCGCATCGACACGTACACTGTTCCCTCCTCGCAATGAATTGCTGACTTGTTAGTGCCTCTTCCCTTGTCATCATCCTCACTACCCCCATCCCCGTTACTCACTTCGCACGCTATTATACTAAAAGCCCTGTCTCCTCAGGTATCGCCCCACCATGTTTCCGCTCGCGTCTTCACCGTTTTCGAGGGCTCTCTAGCCCTACTCACCTTTGATTCCTCCGCTCAGCCCTTATCAATATGTTGACCCAACACAAGAAATAGGTAGTCATCCCGGAACTGATTTGTTTTAAAATTTTAGTCCTTTCCTTACAGGGTCCTGTGGTGGTTCTCCAAGAAAAAGAGATGCCCAGCATGATAGCTGCACATTTACCAAGAAATTTTAGTAACAAGTACGTAGGATCATACCCACCTTGCTATTACAATTATATGTAGGTATAGTAGTGTTGCTGGCTTTGTGAATGAACTTTGATAAGCCTAGAAAATGAAGCTTGCTGAATTAATTTTTTTTTGTTGTTGCATCAAATATTGCAGTTAACCGATCCGTTAGGTTAGGAAGCCAGACACCGACAGTTATCTGCAATCTATAGAGTAAACCTATTACAGTGCTACTGTTAGAGTTTTCCACTTGAGGGATGGCATAGTAGTACCAGGTGAGGACAAAAAAACGAAGCCTCATTCCGGTTATACCAAAGTCCTGCAATACTATTACTAGAAACTTTTGCCTTGGTGCTCCCGGTCTAGATCCTGACTTTCTGGCACTGTCAGTTACAGTCCACGAGGCAGCCAATTGAAGACTCGCCTCATAGTAGAGCATGTTTTCCATGGCTGCCTTGTGAAACTGTCACTCACAGATGCAGAGAGGACCGGAGCACTGAGGGAGATTTTTATAAAGTATTGTAGGACTTCTGTAAAGTACCAGAGGTGAGGGTGTTTTAGGTCCTCATCCGGGGTACAGCGGCGGCGCTACAATGGGGCACGTGCCCCAGTTGATAGATGCGGTATCCCCCAAGTGCCCCCCTTTCAAACTGTACCAGGTTTCCAATGTGTTGTCTGGTCGGGCATTCTATAGTTCCAATGTGTTGTTTGGTGGGCGTTTGTGTAAGTTCTAGATAAAGTTTAAAAAAAAAAAAAAAAAACTTAATAAGACCTTAACACTGTCTGGCCAGTAGGGAACGTAGTGGAGAGTTCTACACAGGACAGGACTGAGGGCCACATCACGTCTTGAAGTAACGGAAGTGGTTGTAGCACTGCAGTACAATAGAAAATGAGATGTACTCTCCCGATCAGAGTAGCAGCAATTGTAGCCCAAGAGGTCAGGTTGAACAGGGTAAGAACTAAGCACACCTGACTCCCCCTCCATCCAGCCATGCAAAATACTAACACTGCTGCTGCAGTGGAACTGTTTAAAAAAAATTTTTTTTTAGCAAAGATCTTTCTTTCTTTCTTTCTTCTGTTTATCTTTTTATCTATCTATATCCACATCTGCCTATCTATCATCCCATATCTGCATATTGCTATCATCTCCATATCGTCTGTCTGCTCATCCTATCTTATATATCCATCCATCCCCCTCCTCCCTCTCCCCCATATCTGCCTATCTATATCCAGATAATATGATACATATAGACAGAAGAAGAAAAGAAAGATACATACCGTAATAGATAGATAGCCTGGACAGAAGGTAGATAAAAGAAGAGAAGATACTGTAGAAAAGACAGATATAGATGGACAGACGGCAGCATTGCCCTGTATGTAGCCAGGCAACTCTTTTTCAACCTTACATTATACTGACATAGATTATTGGGTTTTTTAATATGACCCATTTGTAGCCTTTTTGCCCATGTTGTGCCCCGGAAAACTCTGGGCTGGAGCCCGCCACTGCCTCCTCCACACTTGAAGAGTACACAGGATGAGGACCTACACCACTAGGTCCTTACTTCTGGGTACTTACAGAATGTCTCTAATACTAACTAGAAGCTTACTTTGCTGGCGGCTACTTGGCCAACAGGAGCACGTGCTCTGCAAGAAGTTGTTCTCCTATCGGCCCCTCGTGGATGTCGGTGAAGAGGAGCTACTCGTGCGGCCAAAGGAGCACTTCTAGTAAGTGTTACGACATTCTGTAAAGTTCTCAGAGTTTAGGACCTAGCAGTTTATGTCCTCACCTGGGGGTACTTTTCTCTGCTCTGTCTTCCATGGTTGGGAGTCTTCAGAGCTATTGCAGGTATGTAAACATTCTTTCTTACAGTGTGTTCAACACTTTTTTCTATCGGTGCCACGTCCTGCTCGTCCGCCTCTGCAAAAATGAAAAGCAGCTCTTGAGATCACCGTCTTTTCCTGATTAAAGCTTAAAGGGGAAGTTCAGCCTAGCAATAGTAGATATTGATAATATTACTAGATGAAGGTAACAACACCAGAGAAATTTACACATACAAAATAAATCAAAACAAATAAGTCCATAAATCATGGGTAGAAATGTGGAATGAAAAAGGGAAGGATTGAACACATAAAGTAAAGGAGGCACAAAAATGCGTGGAAATCAGCCGAAAATAGTTCTGTTAGACCTTAGGCTGGGTACACACGGCTGGACTATTTGTCCCGATCAAGCACTCGCTACAAGCGAGCGCTTGGCTGGGACAAAGTCCGCCGGTCGCTGAGAATCGGCCATGGGCGAATTCTGAGAACGATCAATCGTGCGTTCACATAGGGAACCGCAAGATCGATCGAAATTTTGATGCGTCCGTTTGTTCGTCGATCGATGTCGGTCGCCCCACACAGCCGATATTTCGACTGAAAATATAGGCTGGTATGTACTCAGCCTTAGAAAGAAATCTTGCCCCACTATCAATGCAAATGAATATCGGTTAGATTAGTCCTTATGATGGCATTAAAGAGGTTTCTCATTGCCAAGGTATCACAAAGGAAGCATCTCATTATGGGTTAAAAACAAAGAGCTCTCTGAAGACATCACAAGCTTATTGTTACAAAACATAATGGATGGCATGTTACAGACATGTTTTATGCTTCTAAATGTTCCAGAGGGACCATTGGGGCCATAATCAGTAGGGGAAAGAACATAAGAAATAATAAAAATAATTAAATAAAATCCTTTTAAGGAGACAAAAGGAGGAGGAGTCAAAAGAATATATCAACAGGGTTATTCAATAAAAGTTCTTATCGTTTAAAATAACACCATTTAAATAAGAATTTATTGAATCTCCCTGCAGTATAGTTGTTCAAAGAAAGCAAGTGATACTATCAACCATCATTGGTGAGATTTACCAGATCTGCTAACTTTAATGCAAGGTAATTGCTGCCAATAAAAAGTCACACTTATTCCAGCACAAGCCCCTTATTGAATTCTTCTTGCATGGGCTGTGCTGGTGTCTTTTGCAATACCCACGCAGCCGGCACAATGAAGTAGTTAAAGTCGCGCTAACCAATATTGAATCATAAAATAGCGCACGCCTGCTTCTCGTAAATCTGACCTCTTTTAAGCTTAACATGCAAGGCTCCGCCACTGAAAATTTTTAATTGGTTTATGGACTTATTTATTTTGATTTCTTTGTATGTGGTGAATTACTTGTGTTGTTACCGACATCTGATGTAAAACAATTTCATGTCAATTGCCCAATAGGTAAAATTATTTACTTTATAACACAATGATGCTCAATATTCTTATTTTCCCCACTGTATTCATTTATTTATATGCATATGTTTGATGAGATACTTAAAGCTATACTATTGGTGATTGCCATTTGCTTAAGGTTAATAGCTTAAGGACTACCCCTTCCGGGTACGTCAACAGGCCGACAACATCCGTCCGTGGGCGGGGTCACAAGGACAGAGCCCACGTAGGGGATCTCCATAGCAACAAAAAAGCAACAATGTACGTAACCCGGAAGTATGGAGAATCTGGATCGCACTCACTGAATCAGTGTCAGTAACAGATAAATATAAAACATAGCAGCAGATATGAGGGATAATCATAAACTCCTAGAGACAAGCACCAAAGAACAAAGTATATATGTTAATAAAAAGGAATGTCTATAAAACATTACTATAAACAACATTATTATAGAAAGCAGCTTAGATTGTTCATCTCATTGAGGCCATGGGGTACCATTGTTTGTAACCGTGCAATCCATTTGGCCTCCGATTGTAGTAAGCTCCTCGCTCTGTCCCCTTCCATAGGTGGAATGTGATCAATTAACATACATTTTAATGT
>JAACNH010009853.1:0-10546 GCA_019447015.1 Hymenochirus boettgeri
GGACAGGCACTCGTGTGCGCTCTCTTCCGGACAGGCACTCGTGTGCGTTCTCTTCCGGACAGGCACTTGTGTGCGCTCTCTTTCGGACAGGCACTCGTGTTCTCTTCCGGACAGGCACTCGGGTGCGCTCCTCCGGCAGGGCACTCGGTGCGTCTCTTTCCGGACAGGCACTCGTGTGCGTTCTCTTCCGATAGGCCACTTGGTGCACTCTCTTCGGACAGGCACTTGTGTCTCTCCGGACAGGCACGTGCACTCTCTTCCGGAAGGCACTCGTGTGCACCCTCTTACGAACAGTCACTCGTGTGCGCTTCCTTCCGGACAGCAATCGTGTGCGCTCTCTTCCGGACAGGCACTCGTGTGCGTTCTCTTCCGGACAGGCACTTGTGTGCGCTCTCTTTCGGACAGGCACTCGTGTTCTCTTCCGGACAGGCACTCGTGTGCACCCTCTTCCGGACAGGCACTTGTGTGCACTCTCTTACTAACAGGCACTCGTGTGCATTCTCTTCCGGACAGGCACTCGTGTGCACTCTCTTACGGACAGGCATTCGTGTGCATTCTTTTACGGACAGGCACTCGTGTGTGCTCTCTTACAGGCACTCGTGTGTGCTCTCTTACAGACAGGTACTCGTGTGCGCTCTCTTATAGACAGGCACTTGTGTGCTCTCTCTTACAGACAGGCACTCTTGGGCACTCTCTTACAGACAGGCACTCATGTGCATTCTTTTACAGACAGGCACTCGTGTGCGCTCTCTTACAGACAGGCACTCGTGTTATTAGAGAGGTAGCACTACAGGTTTCAGACCAAAAAGTTCGAAAGTATGGTTTCCCAGACGCATATAGCAGAATAGTCTATACTTGCCTGACGATCTCCAGCCCTCACACCAGCCCAGATAACTGCATATAAGAAGGTATTGTAGGTGGCATAGAGGACACAGACTATATGCTTGATCAAACAAGTGGTGTTTATTCAGTGAAACATGTAAGAACCCATACTTACGACATTATGATCCCTATATAGTTTTGGACTGCTTTTATAGCAAAGCTTATAAGGCTTTGGATACTGTACAAATTACATTTGGCAATTACATTTATTTGAGGTATAAAGGGCATGTCCACACTTACCTTTTGCAGCACTTATTAATTAAAGCCAATGGTGCAATAATAAATACACACAGGGTTTTTAGGAAAAAAAAAAAGACTCCTTTATTTATTATGTTGGACAGGGGAAAAAGAGATAGTATTTTAAATAATTTTTTTTTTCTGCACACTGTAACTTTAGGGTAGGGTTCGCAGAAGGGCAGGTTCCAAAATTAAATCTCTACAACTTATACAGATGTTACTTAAGATGGAGATTGGTTTCAGCTGGGGATGTACCATTTCAGAAGAGGATGGTTGGCTGGACAATGAGGAAGCAGCAGACGCACTTTCTACTAGCCTCTTCTCTCCAATGGAAAGATGGGAAAATGAAAATAAGAAACCAATCCCCTCTTCATTCCCAGTTAGGCAGTAATACTCTTAGGGAACTTCAAACCGCTCATTACCACTCTGACGAGTTCTAAAAATTATACCAGAAAAAGTTATAGTAATGACATAAAAATTTTAGTTTCAGCCCCAAATCACGAAGAGAGAAATAATGAGGGTTGGTTAGAGAGATCATCAGATTTCCATTAAGATAACATTTCTAGACCAGGGCAAAACAATTAACAAGTATCATGACATACACATTTGTGTCAATTAAAAAAGCAGCCAGTTTCACATACACATTACAGTACAACCTTACAATTAAATGAAGACTGCTTCAACCATGTTTTTGTTTTTTTTACCTGTAACCAGGCATTAGGCTTTACTGATCTTTAAAGGCAACTATATCATCATGTTTTCATTTCAAGGATTCCAAATCATATTTAATGAAGAAGCGGGATTATTCTGTACATGGCGATTGACATTTATAAGGTGGGTAAGAGAAAAGCCAGTATCTGCTCTTCTGCTCTACCCCTGCTGGGTTTTGTCCAGTTTGTTTATGTGCACATGTGCAGACAGATTGGAAGGATTAATAAGCAGACCATCTCAGCCATCTTCTGACTGCCATCACTCACGAGCAGATTGAAGAGGGAGACGGGATCCTGCATCCTTTGTCTTAAAATATAATTTGAAGTCGCAAAAGGTAAAAATAAAACAAGCTGCAGCCTAACATACTTACAACCACAGGATTGTTGGCCTTTGAAATTAATCTTGCCTTTTTTTCCAGTTGATACACACGCAAACACACAAATATATATAATCATACCAAAAACTGTAAAGGTTTAGAAACTTGAGTTGGCTTACAGTAATGAGGCTTATTAGCCACACCAATAAACTTTCACATGATGAGTCCTAAATTCGTGTTAGGAGTGCAGTTCTAAAGCAACTAGTAAGAACATGCAGGCATGCTAGGCAAACAGAAGTCACCAGAAATAAAACTGAAACCAGCATACCCACTGGGGTGTGTGATCACCCAGACCTGATGTTGCCTGACAAACTCTGTGGGAAGGAAGATCAAACACTTGGACAAATACCACACGAGAATTATAGAGATAGTCCGCACACTACCACATCCACTTCAATAGTCTTCCCGCTGGGTGCCTGCTGACATACTTAACCATAAGTATAACCCATATACAAACAGAATTATCAGCACATGCCAGACAACAGGGTGTTATATTCACAATGTACATTTCGGTGCCAAAATGGCACCTTCAGCAGAATGTGCCATTTTGTCACCGAAACGTCCCATGTATGGATAAACACCCATGTTGTAGTCTGGTGTGCGATGTAATATCTGTTTATATAAAATACCACAAGTCCATTTCCTTCTACAATACAGCGATGATCATGAGCAACAACACAAAATGCATAAAAATTAATGAGCATGGTGCCAGGCAGGGCTAACCTTCATAATTAATGCCGCCGTTGCTATCTTCATGACCAGCCAACAAAGAATCTACTTCTTCCTCATTCATCTTCTCTCCTACAACAAAGTTACCACTTAATTGTTCTGATGGCCTAATGAAACAATGCTAAAGATGAAGACTTTAATGCACAGAGGCAAGAAATAAAGTAAAATTCTGTATTAAAAGAAAAAGATTACCAAGTTGAGCAGAGAACATGGCGAGCTCTGCTGCCATTATAAAGCCATTTCCCTCTTTGTCGGAACACTTTGAGCCCCTCTATAAAGTCCTCACAAGTACCCTGATCCTGTTCTTGGCATGGCTTGTCATCATGGGAAGGAACTCATCAAAGGCTAGCTGCCTGGCATTCAGGTCTGTGAGAAAATAAACAGGGTAGGAGATGTATATCCTCTTATGTGGCAATCACATTTAACATTAGATTTTTTAACATCTACATTTATTTCACAGAACTATTCACATATAAGTTATCACCAGTAACAATTTACATCAATATACCATACCTCAGTTGTTTGTCTTTCATTACGCATGTATTTGGTTTGACGTTATTTTGCTTGTGTTGAATTGTTTATATGCAGAATGATGAAATGTACACACACACACCCCCTTCTTCTACAATTCTTATTAAAGGGGAACTGTGGTCTCCAAACAAGTTAAGCTTAATGAAAGCCAGTTTCCTACCTTATAAAACGAGCCATCAACCACCTCTCTACGTGCTCCACAGCCCAAGATATACAGAAATGACTGACCAGAAAGTTAATGGTGGAGGCTGGCTTTGTGGCATTCCTGAGGCTTCTCCTGCACAGTGCCGCTGGCGAGCACAGCCTCAGACTCCCTCAGTGTGTGAGGGAGTTAGGAAGTCCCTCCTCCTCTCTGCTGTGTGAAGTCCGCCAGAGAAGGTAAGGGAATCTACAGTCCTCCTCTTTCACTGTGTGAAAACAGCCTTTTCAGGCAGAGTTCTCACTCTGCCTGAAAAGCCGATTCCAGTTTTTCTGTAGGGGGGGTCGGAGTAACCCATGGCACCCGCGAGCGGCGAGGCTTAGGCACTGTAAGCCTTAGGGCTGTAGATAATGGGCCATGGGGGTCTGCAACTGGAGGACCATGGGGTCCATGAGTGGGAGGGACCAGGGGGGCTGCAAAGGGGAGGAGGAGACACAGGACAATTGACTGACAGTTTCAGAGCAGAAGTGCAGGGGACCTGGTGATGCTGGCCATAATAGCACACAAAAATGTAAATATCTTCAAAACTATGCAAATTAAAACAATGGAAATAAATTGCAAAATTCTCAGGGGAGCAATTCCTATCAATTTACCAAGTCATTTTTGGACTACTGTTCCCCTTTACTCACCCGTATATGACCAGCTGGGCATGAAAGTTAAAGATAATGTCTATCCTCACCTCTTTTTAAATTTTACAAGCAGCTTATAGCCCTCCAACACAAATTTTGCTATACTTACTAAAAATGCTTCTACCTTTAGCCGTCCCTAGCTGCCAGCTTTGCTCGCTCCTCTGTCACTAGCTCAGTATTAGCCATGATGGAACTGTGCGAAAGTAATGATAGAAGCGATTTTGTTAAAGGTAAGTTTATTGAAATGTTTGTATTGGGGGGCCTTGAGCTGCTTTTAAGATTAAGTGGTGAGAATGGAAATGCCCTTTAAATGGCATCTCCACCCTCAAATAAACAAACTGGTCACTTGCCAGTTACCGTCCCCAACTGATATATTCAGCACATGAGTAGATGAATTACTAACCAGATATACAATAAAGTATAACTATTTCCTCCATTCTGGCAGAGTAAGCCGTTTCCTCCCTCCATGCTGACATCACAGCCAAAGATTGACTCCATTCCCCTGCAGCCTCCTCTGCACATCTCTTTGAGCAGAGGGAGGAGGCAGATACCTTTCCCAGTAGGGAAGAAAATATATAATAATATCTGGTTACAAATGCATATAAAACTGGTAAAAATAGAATTTAGGGTTGGACATAAAGTCAGTATTTTTTGTTTGTTTTAAGGGTGGACATGCCCTTTAAGCTTTGTTAATAGGGAAAGTGATGAGCTGTTAAGATATACTGCACTTTTCCATCTAGTGCCCACTGTTTTGGTATCCCGCCAATCTGGTTTTTGTACCAAACTGAAAATGAACAGATGGTGTAATTGTAGTCAATTTAAATATGCATAAAATTCATGGAAACTAAAAGGTGACCATACATTAGGCAGATTGTGTACAATGCGACATTTACATTGATTGGCTGATAAATTGTACATTTTCACGATCTTATTATGAGACATTAGTTTGTAATATTGACTGCAATTACGATCGGGAAAATGATTGCAGTGTTTTTTTGAAGTTCCAATTAAATGTAATTATAATGTAACCTCACAATAACGACATTTGAAATAATTGCCAAACAAATTGAATGTTGAACATTATGTATGGTGCACTACTGCAATTAACATTGTAAATCTGTCTGTTAAAGATCGCATTTACAATTGTAATAACATTTTGTAGTGTATGGCCACCTTAACCCCCTTATTACTCTCAGTGTTCAGTTCTTTAATAAGATCATGTTAACAGTTCCACTAACCATCGGCCTTTGAGCTTCCACACCTTTGCCACTTCTGCATTGGTAGGTTCTGTCCCAGCGCCCGCATGACTTCCCCCACAGGTTGCTTTGGATTTTGCCATCTCCAGTACGGTCAAAGAGCTGGAAAGCCTCTTTGAACTCTAATTCAAGGAAGCAAACAAACAAGATAGCACATTTAATTTAAGTAACTCATAGATTAGCCATCATTTTCTTTATATAGGGCAAGTAAATGCAATTGTGCTTACTTTTGTAGTTTCAATTTGTAGTGTTAATATTTACAATAACGATGTAATATTATGAAGTAAACACAATCACTCTTCAAATCACTACAGACGCAGATTTTAGGATGGTCCAAATAATGTTGATGATGCCTTCTTGTTAAAAAGCAAAGAAATACTTTTAAATTTTCACTCATACACGATAAGCAACTTCTTACAAATAAAAATATATTTAAAAGCTATGATTAGCCCAATCCTTTAACAATCATTTTCTATAGCTCCACACAAAAGAAAACTTAAACTAACAATATGTATGTATATTATATATAGTAATATTACACACTGAAGAAAGATACCAACAATTCAGCCAGGCAATTAAAGCAGAGAATTCCGGGTTAATGTACTCATAACTATCTCCTTTCTACTGACCACTCTACCCAACCCCTCCTCAAAGATTCCATTCAAAGGAAATCACTTCCAGACAGACAGCCCCAGTTTCCGTTGTATGTACAATACATCCCAGTTTCATGTGTATATATGTATGTATTGCTTTGTAAAAAGAATAATTGGGATAATCATACGATGTGTGTGCACACAAAACAGATGTGAAGCCAGAATGCTCAAAAATTGTTCTACTGATAAGGGTCATAAAACAGAGGATAGGAAACAGACCCCCACAGGCATAACCAGGATGCTAGAACTAGTCCCATCCTCCTTACCCTCTTATGCAAACAATTTTTTGTAACAAGCTCAGAATGAGGCTCTATTACCATATATGGCCATTCACAGAACTGACTTGCCCGTCATTTTACTCCGAGGGTAAATGGAAGGAGGTGGGATTGTATTTCCGACAATATACACAAGAGAAAAAAAAAGTCTGCACAATTAAACCTAATAAAACCAAATGGGGGCGTGCATGACATGCAGTTATATGTTGTATGTAAACATTAAACACATACCAGCAATGGTTACACAGTAATAAATTTGTCAAAAATTACTGACAGTTCTCTTGAAAGCAAAATACTCCCTAACGCAAATATTTCTATCACTTTAATTGCAGTTATCAATTCTGATTGTACCTTTACATGGTATATGTAAGGTTTTTTTTGCTTAAATCTCCCTGGTTAAAAGCAGACCAGTTGGAAATCAGCACAGAAGCCATGCATTCCCACAACACACAGTGTTTAAAAGCAATTTGAAATCTTGGTCATGATATACCTTCAAGGATTGACAGTACACTAGCCAGCATGCCTAGGATGCATTCTGCAGTTGCAGTTTAAAAAGCTTCTGGAGTGCCAATGTTGGACATTACTGCACCTGGAGAAAATGTATGATGTGCGGCTAAAGGAGTGAGGGTTAAGGTAAGGCTACTTGGGGTACAAGATAACACCTCACATGCACTAACTATAAAGGCATACCAAACTCAAATTTAGATTAGTCACAGTAACTAACAGATTAGATAATAATATAGAAAAAACAGAATTATAATATAAAGGGGGACTGTACACCCATATGTCCACTTACCAGCTATCTGTTCTAGACTAAATTCAATCTGCAGTTACCAGAAAGAGGAGAGAAAACAGGAATGAGGAAACAGAGATGGAGCAGGCAGGTATAGGAGGCAAGACTGCAGAAAGGAGTCAAAGAAAGAACCCAACTCCTCACCCAGGTGGCCCAGTTTACAAATGATAAACACCTAAGTAAATGGAAGCTACTTACCAGCAACCTGATCTTCTGAAAAGTCACACTGTTCAATGCAGAAAAGCACAAGGCATGAGAAAGACACAGACCAGGTACCAACCCCACCCCCTCCCCAACCAGAACTCCCATCAGCCCACAGTTTAGGGCAGATTATGGGTAATATTTCAGGGAATTACCGCACCGAGTTCCAGTGTATTTATACGCAGAGCCCTGCTGTTATTTATGGATCTATTTGACCAGGTCCATATATATATATATATATATATATATGCCAGGAGACTCTGCGGCCCTCCGGGTACAGCCCATTTTCCCCTCCCCCTCCTCTATACCCGAATAAATTCGAATGTGTTAAATCCTTCATTTTAACATAGAACCCCACTAGACCGGCCATTTCTAGCCAAGACCTTGTCTAACCCAAGCGCAGCCCCTCCTCACCATGTCGCCTTTTCTTCTCCCTTCCGGAATGTAAGCTCGCCACCATTTGTCGGATATTTCTAGGCTTTATACGTCACCCCTCCTAGCCCCCCTCCCAGCCAATCAGTGCAGCTTGGAAACCGATGACACCGTAAGACATTCTAAAGTCTAAACAGTTTGCATTTGTCTCTGGCGCTCTCTGCCGTTTAAATCGGGTAATTGCACAGCTACATCATTTTTATCCTTGCCTACTTCTGTGTTAAGTGTTTCCCTCAAGAAAATACTGCTAGTGCCACATATGTCAATTTACCGTCATGTAACAATAAAGAAAAATAATCATTATATGAACCCCTTGCACCATTACCATTGTTTCTACCCTCCTATATATGTGCACCTTAGAACCAGTACCAGGACACTCAACAGGCAAATATCCCATCGAACCCACACAATAGGATTTTCCTTTTGGCCATGTATTGCAGGACAACAACCGATAAACCACCACTGAAGAATAGAGGGCAAGGAACTTGATTGACAGCTGAATAGAAGAATTTTGAAATATGATTAAAAAATGATCAGTGGTGTTGGGGAATAATTATAGTTTCCAGGTATGGTCAATTTAAAATAACTTATTTACAGTATGGTTGTCCTTTAAGACCAGGCAATCCGATGCATTAAAAAAGGTACCACAATGCACGCTTCGGTCTCTTACAGACAGGTGCTCATGTGCACGCTCTAATAGACACACTCATGTTCGCTCTCTTACAGGCACTCATGTGTACTCTCTTACATTTACAAAAATAGAAAGCAGGGTCAACACTAATTACAATAGTAAGTATAAAATCCTGTATTAAATAGGGAAAGATAATTAAAAACCATTTAAAAAACAAGAACAGATTATACCTAATGTAGCAATTCTATATATAGTAATCATGGCAAAGTGCATTTACAATTATACTTTATAGGCTACCAGTCCAAGTATCAGTTATACACTCTGTGGTAGTACAGTCTATGCAAGTACACTGCAGGTAGTCACACGAAGATGGCCATGTTCAGAGGCAAAAATTCTCTGTAATTCTGCGTTTCGCTCCGGTAAAGCTTGTGAATGGAGCTTTCTCAACCAATTCCTTCTTCCGGGCAGCAGGCTTTTAACATGGAAAACGCTTAGAGTCTCCAAACGTAGCAGTTCTAAAGAAGCCTATTAAAGCCAACTTATATGGAATATCCATTCACATCATTATATACAAATTTGCTTAATCAAGTAGTGAATAATACAATACAAGATTTTCTTTTCTGCAATCCATGAAGCTGATATACACATAATAAACAATTATATACATATTCAAATGGCTTAATAAAAAACATTGTTAATGAAACATTGGTCCTGTGTCCATATACATCTCTTATATGCATAAAAACCGGTAGGTGGATCAAAGAGCCCATAACGTGCTCTTACAGACAGGCACTCATGTGCACACTCTCTTTACAGACAGGCACTCATGTGCACTCTCTTACAGACAGCACTCATGTGCACTCTCTTACAGACAGGCACTCATGTGCACTCTCTTACAGACAGCACATCATGTGCACTCTCTTCAGACAGCACTCATGTGCACTCTCTTACAGACAGGCACTCATTGTGCGCTCTCTTACAGACAGGCACTTATGTTCTCTCTTACAACAGGCACATCGTGCTCTCTCTTACAGACAGGCACTCGTGGGCGCTCTCTACAGACAGGCACTCATGTGCATTCTTTTACAGACGGCACTCGTGTGTGCTCTCTTAGAGGCACTTGTGTGCGCTCCCTTACAGACAGCACTCTGTTTGCTGTGCTCTCTCTACAGACAGGCACTCGTGGACGCTCTCTTACAGACAGCACTCGTGTGCGCTCTCTTACGGACAGGTACTCGTGTGCCCTCTCTTCCGGACAGCACTCGTGTGTGCGCTCTCTTCCGGACAGCACTCGTGTGCCCTCTCTTCCGGACAGGCACTGCGTTGCCTCTCTTCGGCCAGGCACTCGTGTGCGTTCTCTTCCGGACAGGCACTCGGGTGCGTTCTCTTCCAGACAGGCACTTGTGTCACTCTCTTTCGGACAGGCACTTGTTTCTCTCCGGACGGCACTCGCCTCTCGCCCGGACAGGCACTCGTGTGCACCCTCTTACGACAGTCACTCTGTGCCTTCCTTCGACAGGCATCGTGTGCGCTCTCTTCCGGACAGCACTCGTGTGCGCTCTCTTCCGGACAGGCACCGTGTGCGCTCCTCTTCCGACAGCACTCGTGTGCGTTCTTCCTCCGGACAGGCACTTGTGTGCGCTCTCTTTTCGGACAGGCCTCGTGTTCTCTTCCGGACAGGCACTCGTGTGCAACCCTCTTCCGGACGCACTTGTGTGCACTCTCTTACTAACAGGCACTCGTGTGCATTCTCTTCCGGACAGGCACTCGTGTGCACTCTCTTACGGACAGGCATTCGTGTGCATTCTTTTACACGGACAGGCACTCGTGTGTGCTCTCTTACAGGCACTCGTGTGTGCTCTCTACAGACAGGTACTCGTGTGCGCTTCTTATAGACAGGCACTTGTGTGCTCTCTCTTACAGACAGGCACTCTGGGGCACCTCTTACAGACAGGCACTCATGTGGCATTCTTTTACAGACAGGCACTCGTGTGCGCTCTCTTACGACAAT
>JAACNH010009854.1:0-10545 GCA_019447015.1 Hymenochirus boettgeri
TAGCTCTACAACTCAGTTTATGTGTTAAAAATATTATCTACCTGCAAGTGTGACTTAGATCCAGGTCATATGAACACAGGAATGAATGGAATGCTACCTACTGAATTTGCCCTGATTAGTCCAGCAATACTGCCAGGACGATCTACAAAGTCACCTGAGAGTTGAACGAGCCCTTTAAGAAACCTCATACTCGCCTTTAAATGCAAACCATTGTCCATTGTATGTAACTAATCGTTTTACATGCTGTTATAAGGCTTATTATCCATTGTTAATATTTCAAAAGAATAACAGACGTTATTAAAGACATTCATCTTAAAACACATTTTCCCTGACAAACAAGCCGAAACCTGTGAATTAAAACAATGTATGACTCTCCCTGATCAGAGATAAACCATAAATCCCTGCATTTCGTAGAGACAGATTTTATTGATTTCGAACAGGTATTTATTTTAGTTAAAGGGTAAGTCCACCCTCCAAACAATTTGACATTAAACTAAACACCCCCAAAACTTGTGTTAAAAAAGTTTATCTTCCTCCTTAATGCACTTACAGTACCAGCCCTTGTTCCCTCTGCTGTCTTCTGCTGCTGCTCCGCACCATTTCCGTACAACGCAGCAAAGAAGGGGCTGGTCCAGCAGCGGGGTTCTGTGATTGGGCAAGATACAATGGGCTTTATTTTTAAAGACACGGTATCAATACCGCACCATATAACGATCATTAAAACAATGTTAATATCTGGTCACTATCGTAATCTAAAGATCGTAATGTTCGAAAATGTATGGAAAAAAAAATAGATTTACGATCCCCTATAGAATACTATTGCAGTAATTTACTACCGCATGGTGAGGTCTAGGTTTTGGGGAGTGTTTCCGTCTGAGATGAATGCTGACCTGAAATGTTCTCCAGCATATCAGTTGCAAAATAATCAACATTGAAAGGTTTATTTATAGTGTGTGATCAGCAATTAAAGTGGGTACACACAACGAGAAAGGGCCAATACTGTCAGATCCTACCATGTCGTTCACTCATCCTTTCTCGTTCCTGTGTGTAGCGCATTCAGGGCGCTCCTGAAGCTGACAAAGTTCACTGTTGACCTCAGAATCACTAGGAAATGCCTAATGTACTGTGGTAGTCCCTATACTGTATTATAGTGTAACCTTCTATTACCAGTGGGGGGAGACAGCTGTACTGGGTAGTTCTATAGGTATATTCTCACACCTGGGGGAGGTGCCAGTGTACTGGGATACTCCTATGCTGTACATTCTCAATACCTAGGGGAGGGGCCAGATGTACTGGAGTACTCCTATACTGTACATTCTCACAACCTGGGGAAGGGCCAGGTGTACTGGGGTACTCCTATACTGTACATTTCACAACCGGGGAAGGGCCAGGTGTACTGGGATCCTACTGTACATTCTCACTACCTGTGGGAGGAGCCAGTGGATAGTCTTATATTTGTATTTTCCTTTCTAAAAGGGTGTTTGTGTTAATGTGAAGTTTTTCTACAACGACAAAACCAATGTACAGCTGAATTAAGGGCTAATGTGTTTTAAAGTGCCTGAAAAGTAAATAAATGAAGTGTTGATTATTCGATACCGTTCCTAGCGTCTTCATGGGAGTTTTGTGGTGTGCATTCTATATCTGTTATCGAAATTATCCGGTAACGTAATTGTCAATGACGCAGGGAATGTTATGTTTATGTTTTAAGTCTTGGAAAGGACATTTAAGGGATGAGTCCTACGGGAATACAAAATAGACCCAGGAAGCTTTTAAAGGGACACTATACTGAAAAATCTCTGACTCTGTCTCATCTTAATCTATAATTGAATACATTTAATAACTGTTACTCTGATGTTGCTGCATGTTTTGCTCAGAGCAGTATCCCCCCCCCCTCTTGTAACCACTCCCACTTCCATCCGACCTGACTTTTTCCCCCACAAACCAACTGTCAAGCCTGCACACAGCATACAGCATTCCAGCTGTTCAAAACTCTGTCACCATTCCAGCTACAGCAAAACTACTACAGAAGATAGTTTATGACAGCAAGGCACTTGACTGACAGCTGAAATTAAGACGTTTTAGATTGGATATCTAAAAAAATGGGGGCAGATCAACAAAATAATGGCACAGTGGTGGTTGGGAAGAATTAATGTTTCCATAAAGATCAATTTAAAAGAACTTTTTTTTTCAGTATAGATGTCCTTTAACAGCACTACCCAGAGGGGCCCTATGGGGCCAACCAATAGAGACAGAGGTAAAGTGATAGTATACAGCCCTACCAAGAGGGGCCCTATGGGAACCAACCAACAGAGACAGAGGTAGAGTGCTACTGTACAGCACTACCCAGAGGGGCCCTATGGGGCCAACTAATAGAGACAGAGGTAGAGTGCATAGCAGTACAAGCCCTACCCAGTAGGGGCCCTATGGGCCAACTCAATAGAGACAGAGGTAGAGTGATAGCATACAGCCCCTCCAGAGGGGCCCTATGGGGCCAAACAATAGAGACAAGATGTAAGTGATAGCTACAGCCCTACCCAGAGGGGCCCTATGGGCCAACTAATAGAGCCAGAGTAGAGTGATGCATACAGCTCTACCAGAGGGCCCTAGGGGCCAACTAATAGAGACAGAGGTAGAGTGATAGTATACAGCCCTACCCAGAGGGGCCACTATGGGGCCAACCAATAGAGACAGAGGTAGAGTGTGATAGCATACAGGCCTACCCAGAGGGGCCCTATGGGCCACAACAGAGACAGGGTAGAGTGTTAGCTTATACAGCCCTACCCAGA
The DNA here is from genome assembly GCA_019447015.1 of Hymenochirus boettgeri. NCBI lineage: Eukaryota > Metazoa > Chordata > Amphibia > Anura > Pipidae > Hymenochirus > Hymenochirus boettgeri. Next base: position 2,787 of record JAACNH010009854.1, read on the forward strand.
GGGGCCCTATGGGGCCAACTAATAGGACAAGTAGAGGGATAGCATACAGCCCTACCCAGAGGGGCCCTATGGGGCCAACCAATAGAGACAGAGGTAAGTGATAGCATACAGCCCTACACCAGAGGGCCCTATGGGGCCAACCAATAGAGACAGAGGTAGAGTGTGATAGCATACAGCCCTACCCAGAGGGGCCCTATGGGGCCAACAAAGAGGAACGAGGTAAGTGATAGCATACAGCCCTACCCAGAGGGCCCTATGGGGCCAACCAATAGAGACCAGAGGTAGAGTGATAGCATACACCCTACCCAGGGGCCTATGGGCCAACTAATAGAGACAGAGGTAGAGTGATAGATCAGCCCTACCAGAGGGGCCATGATGGGGCCAATATAGAGACAGAGTAGAGTGATAGATACACCTACCCAGAGGGGCCCTATGGCGCACTAATAGAGACAGAGGTAGAGGTGATAGCATACAGCCCTACCCAGAGGGCCATGATGGGGCCAACTAATAGAGACAGAGTTAGAGTGATGCTACAGCCCTACCCAGAGGGGCCCTATGGCGCCAACTAATAGAGACAGAGGTAGAGTGATAGCATACAGCCCTACCCAAGGGCCCTATGGAGGCCAAACCATAGGGACAGAGTATAGAGTGATAGAGATAGCATACAGCCCTACCCAGAGTGGGCCCTATGGCTCGCCACTATAGAGACAAGGTAGAGTGATAGCATACAGCCCTACCCAGGGGGCCTATGGCGCCACTAATAGAGACAGAGGAGAGTGATAGCATACACCCTACCCAGGGGGCCTATGGCGCCAACTAATGAGACAGAGGTAGAGTGCTATTGTACAGCAGAATAGGGTGAAAGGTCCACTAAGTTGTTGTTTACAATAATCAGCCAGTGACGATGTTGCCCTTTTATTACCACACAGACGCTGCTCATAATGGGACCGTAAAATGTTATCAGAATCTGAGATATCATATAAATGTAACAAAAGGGTGACATTGCTCTGCCGGTTCCATTTGTGTTTCAATGAGCGATGAGAATTGGGAAACGTGACATTCCAAGTCCATAAAGGTGCAAGTGGTTTGGGACCACCTACACTCTCTCCCTTCAATAGGCTGTAGAACAGAGAAGGTCAAAGTTCCCCTGGTGACCCACTCTATTCTTCTACCCACCAGGAGCTGGGGAGAGAGAACTCAATACGGATAAACCTAGAGAGGCCCAGACATCCCACCCCATATAGAAAAACAAATCGCTGTATCGGTCAATTGGGGCAAAAATCTGTAGCGCTTTCAGCCACAACCAATGTGGGTCACCCATTCGTCTGGATCTGATGAATGGGCGATCAGAGGTGTCAGTAAATCCCTATAGGACCGCATGTTTGGTCGCACAAACTGTTGGGCGCAGTCAGTATTGCTGCGACCGACAGATATTTGTCCCGGCCGAGCGCTCGCTCGTAGTGCATGCTCAGTCAGGACAAATGGTTCCATCTGTGTACCCACCCTTAAGCTGGGTACACACAGAACGATAAAGCCCCGATACGTCGGTACGGGCTTTATGTTATGTGTGTATGCTCGTTTCCCGAACAGCGCGTGGCCGCCAAACGATCGGGTTGGGGAAGGGCGAAAATTTCCATCGGCCGCGCTAGACTCCTATGAGGAGTCTAGCGCGGCCGATGGAAACACACAGTCCCGAGCGTTCTCCCTATAGGGGAGAACGCTCGGGACTGTGTGTTGCAGATCTTTGAAAGATGGCAGACAGGATCTGCAGATCCTGTCTGTCATCTTTCAGAAATCTGTACTGTGGTGTACCTAGCTTAGGCTGGCAGTGCCCTAGATTGCACCTTCCTGATACCCCCCGTGCCTTTGAGCAACTGAGGTTTATCGAATGGTGAAAGTTCCCCTTTCTCATTTCTGGTATCTGGATTCTGTAATTCCTTCTAACAGAGAAGAATAGAGAACTTGAGATCCTTATAAAACCCACAAGGTTTATGGCTCTAATCAGATGACAGTCACCTATTAACTGTGAGCCTCACAGAGTTTTAGTCACTGTGTAGGGCAGAAGAAAACTACCGCCCTGTAAAACAAAAGAGCCCGCATCCTCCTCTGGTGATGTCACCTCAATAAATGCCATTTTGGATGCGAGTTGGTTGATGTTAACTCTGGCAACGGTGAATGTTATGTAAAGGGGAGGTCTAGAGGCACCTGCCCCAGTGTGGAGACCAAGAATGGAACACAGCCCCCAATATGTGTGATACAATGTATCAATAAATCAATCACAATCACTGGCACTAAAGGGGAACTAGACTCACCACTTCTACAGGGGATTCACCCAGGAGCTCTGGCCTTCCCTCCTTAACGTCGCGTTAAGGCTGGCCCGTGCTAGTAGCTGGTGTAAAATACTACGTGCGGGTGAGATTCACCCATTTGCTGCTCTGGGTGAATCTCCCTATATGTCCAGTTTACAATGAACTCCTCTATGGGAGCCTTAAGCTGGGAACACAAGCAGATTTTTGGTAACGATGCTGTCAGTTGGCCATTCACCCGGATACACCACACACCAATCGCCACATTTGCAGCTACCGATAGTAACGTAGACGAAACTTACCTTGTGTGTACCAGCCTTACACATGTAATAGAAGACACGTTGTATCAGTCCCTAGTAACCCAATGTTTACTGACCATGACCAATAACAGATAAGATACCCCCGCCTTAATAATACATAAAGCAGGGTTATCAATAAAAGTTCTTATGGTTTAAAATGGTGCTAATTTTGCCCCAACAATCAATGTTAGCTTTCAAATTGTAATAAACTCTGATTGTTGGGGCAAAATTAGCACCATTTTAAACAATAAGAACTTTCAGTGAATCTCCCTGAAGGTGTACTATCCCTTTAAATATACAGTAATGGTTATATGCAGATATTAATAAACTGATATGTCCTCTTATCATATAATAAAACAATCTCTAGTAATGGACATTACAGTTATGGTAAAGCAATATATTACATAAAATACATACTGGGTCTCTGCTGATCAGAATACACTGACCCACTATACGTACCTACTGGACACATGTCACATTACTACAGCACAGGAATGAAGGACCATCGATACCAATAATGATACAGTAACCATAGACTTTCTTAATGTATGATCATCCTTAACCACTATATATATATAAAAAAGAATCTCAGGAGGAATGTTTGCATCTCCCACACATGCATTTGACATAAGAAAATCCAACTTATACCAACCAGGATTCTGGCTGCGGATTTACCCCCCAGGATGCTGGGCTGGGATATTACCCCTGGGATGCTGGGCTTGGGATATTTACCCCCTGGGATGTGGGCTGGGATATTACCCCCTGGGATGCTGGGCTGGGATATTACCCCTGGGATGCTGGGGCTGGGATATACCCCCCAGGATGCTGGGCTGGAGATATTACCCCCAGGTGCTGGGCTGGGATATTACCCCTGGGATGCTGGTGGGATATTTACCCCCTGGATGCTGGGCTGGGATATTACCCCCTGGGATGCTGGGCTGGGATATTCCCCCTGGGTTGCTGGTTTACCCCAGATGCTGGGTGGGATATTACCCCCAGGATGCTGGGCTGGATATTACCCCTGGGATGCTGGGCGGGATATTACCCCCAGGATGCTGGACTGGGATATTACCCCCCAGGATGCTGGGCTGGGATATTACCCCCAGGATGTGGGCTGGGATATTACCCCCAGGATGCTGGACTGGATGATTACCCCCAGGATGCTGGGTGGGATATTACCCCTGGATGCTGGGCTGGGATATTACCCCGGAGCTGGGCTGGATTTACACCTCGGATTCTGGACAGGGATACCCCCGGATTGGCTGGGCTGGGATATTACCCCCAGGATGCTGGCGATATTACCCTCAGGATTCTGGACAGGGATATTACCCCCAGGATGTAGGGCTGGGATATTCCCCCCAGATGCTGGGCTGGGATATTACCCCCAGGATGCTGGGCTGGGATATTACCCCCCGGAATGCTGGGCTGGGATATTACGCCCAGGATGCGGGCTGGGCTGAGATATTACCCCGGGATGTGGGCTGAGATATACCCCCGGGATGCTGGGCTGGATATTTACCCCCCGGGATGCTGGGCTGGGATATACACACGGGATGCTGGGCTGGGATATTACCCCCGGGATGCTGGGCTAGGATATTACTCCCAGGATGCTGGGCTGAGATATTACCCCCCGGGATGTGGGTGGGATATTACTCCTGGATGTGGGCTGGGATATTAAGCCCTGGGATACTGGACTGAGATGTTTACCCCCTTGGATGCTGGGCTGGGATATTACCCCTCCCCCCGAATGCGGGCTGGGATATTACCCCCCAGGATGCTAGGCTGGGATATTACCCCCCCGGATGCTGGCCTGGGATATTACCCCCTGGGAGGTTGGGCTGGGATATTATCCCCCGGATTCTAGGCTGGGATATTACTCCTGGGATGCTGGGCTGGGATATTACCCCCTGGGATGCTGGGCTGGGATATTACCCCCAGGATGCTGGGCTGGGATATTACCCCCAGGGATGCAAGCTGGGATATTTACCCCCAGGATTGCTGGGATTGGGGGATATTACCCCAGGATGCTGGGCTGGATATTACCCCCCAGGATGCTGGGCTGGGATATTACCCACGGATCTAGGCTGGGATATTACCCCCGGGATGCTGGACTGGGATATTACCCCCCCGGGATGCGGGCTGGGATATTACCCCCCGGGATGCTGGGCTTGGGAATTACTCCCGGGATGCTGGGCTGAGATATTACCCCCCCCCCCGGATGCTAGGCTGGGATATTACCCCCCGGGATGCTGGGCTGGGATATTACCCCCCGGGATGCGGGCTGGGATATTACTCCGGGATGCGGGCTGAGATATTCCCCCCTGGGATGTTGGGCTGGGATATTAACTCCTGGGATGCTGGGCTGGGATTACGCCCTGGATACTGGACTGGGATATTACCCCCCAGGATAATGGGCTGGGATATTACCCCCCAGGATGCTAGGCTGGGATTACCCCCCGGGATGCTGGCTGGGATATTACCCCCGGATGCGGGCTGGGATATTACTCCCAGGAGCTGGGGCTGAGATATTACCCCCCGGAGTTGGGCTGAGATATTACCCCCCGGGATGCTGGGCTGGGATATTACTCCCAGGATGCTGGCTGATATATACCCCCCGGAATGTTGGCTGGGATATTACTCCCGGGATGCTGGGCGGGATATTACGCCCGGGACTGGACTGGGATGTTAACCCCTTGGATGCTGGGCTGGGATATTACCCCACGCCCCGAATGCTGGGCTGGGATACTAACCCCCAGATGCTAGCGGGATATTACCCCCCGGATGATGGCCTGGGAATACCCCCTGGAGGTTGGGCTGGGATATTACCCCCCACCAGGATGCTGGCCTGGCATTTACGTCCTGGGATATGGACTGGGATAACCCCCCGGGATGCTGGGCTGGGATATTACTCCCGGGATGCTGGGCTGGGATATTACTCTGGGATGTTGGGCTGGGATATACAACCCCCCCCCCCTGGGATGCTGGGCTGGGATATTACTCCTGGGATGTTGGGCTGGAATATCACCCCCGGGATGCTGGGCTGGGATATTGCCCCCCGAATGCTAGGCTGGGATATTAACTCCTGGATGCGGCTGGGATATTACCCCCTGGGCTGCTGGGCTGGGATATTACCCCCGGATTGGCCTGGGATTACGTACTGGGATATTGGACTGGGAATTACCCCCGGGGATGCTGGGCTGGGATATTAACCCTGGGCGGTGCTGGGCTGGGATATTACCCCCCCAGGATGTGTTGGCCTGGGATTACGTCCTGGATATTGGAATGGGAATTACCCCCCAGGATACGGGCTGGGATACTTACCCCAGGATGCTGGGCTGGTATATTACCCCCCAGGATGCTGGGCTGGGATATTACCCCCCAGGATGCTGGGCTGGGATATTACCCCACGGATGCTAGGCTGGGATATTACCCCCCGGGATGCTGGACTGGATATTACCCCCGGGATGCTGGGATGGGATATTACCCCCGGGATGTGGGGCTGGGAGATTACTCCCGGGATGCTGGGCTGAGATATTACCCCCCCCACCCAGGATGTTAGGCGAGATATTACCCCCGGGATGCTGGGCTGGGATATTACCCCACAGATGCTAGGCTGTGGGATATTACCCCCAGGATGCTGGCTGGGATTTACCCCCAGGGATGGGCTGGGATATTACCCCAGGATGCTGGGCTGGTATATTACCCCCAGGATGCTGGGCTGGGATATTACCCCCCGAGGCTGGCGCGGGATATTACCCCACGGATGCTAGGCTGGGATATTACCCCGGATGCTGGACTGGGGATTACCCACGATGCTAGGGGATATTACCCCCGGGATGCTGGACTGGGATATTACCCCCGGGATGCTGGGCTGGGAATTACCCCCGGGATGCTGGGTGTGGATATTACTCCCGGGATGCTGGGCTGAGATATTACCCCCCCCGGGAGGGTGGGGCTGGGATATTACTCTGGATGTGGGCTGGGATTACGCCATGGTATACGGGGAACTGGGATATTACCCCCAGGATACTGGGCTGGGATATTACCCCCCAGGATGCTAGGTGGGATATTACCCCGGGATGCTGGGCGGGGTATTACCCCCCCCCGGAAGCTGGGCTGGATATTACCCCCCCAGGATGCTAGCTGGATATTGCCCCCGAATTGCGAGGCGGGATATATCTCCTGGGATGCTGGGCTGGGATTTTACCCCTGGGCTGCTGGGCTGGATATTAACCCCCCAGGATGATGTGGGACTGGGATTTACGTCCTGGGATATTGGACTGGGAAATAACCCCCCGGGATGCTGGGCTGGGATATTACTCCCGGGATGATGCTGGGCTGGGATATTACTCCTGGGATGTTGGGCTGGGATATTACAACCCCCCCCCCCCTGGGATGCTGGGCTGGGATATTACTCCTGGGATGTTGGGCTGGAATATCACCCCCGGGATGCTGGGCTGGGATATTGCCCCCCGAATGCTAGGCTGGGATATTACTCCTGGGATGCTGGCTGGGATATTACCCCCTGGGCTGTGGGCTGGGGATTATTACCCCCAGGATGTTGGCCTGGGATTTACGTCCTGGGATATTGGACTGGGAAATTACCCCCCGGGATGCTGGGCTGGGATATTACTCCTGGGATGTTGGGCTGGGATATTACCCCCTCGGATGCTGGGGTGGGATATGTATCCTGGATGTTGGCTGGGATATCACCCCCGGGATGCTGGGCTGGGATATTACCCTGGGATTGGGCTGGGATACACCCCCGGGAGTGGGCTGGGATATCACCCCCGGGCTGCTGGGTGGGATTATACCCCCTGGATGCTGGGCTGGGATATTACCCCCCTGGAATGGGCTGTGGCTGGGATATTACCCCCCGGATATGGGCTGGGATACTAACCTCCCAGGATGCTGGATGGGATATCCTCCCCCCCTCCCCCGTATATGGGCTGATACCCCCCGGGATGCTGTCCTGGGATATTACCATCCGGATGCTGGACTGGATATTACCACCCCAGATGCTGGGCTGGGATAATTACTCCCGGATGCTGTTCCGGGATTATACCCCTTATCCCAGCCTAGCATCCCGGGGGGTAATATCCCAGCCCAGCATCCCAGGGGGTAATATCCCAGGACAGCATCCCGGGAGTAATA
>JAACNH010009855.1:0-10545 GCA_019447015.1 Hymenochirus boettgeri
AAACGTCTTCAAGAACTACATTTCAAGTCCAGTTGATCTAATTGAATACAACAGATATACCATGACCTGGATGAATGAGAACCTTCACAAGCATTCAACCAGGTAGCTAATGCAATCGCAAAACTGTCTGAAACAGTGTTTGTAGAGAGAAATAATAAATGTAAGAAAGCATTAAAGGGTATGTCCACCCTAAATATAATACTTTTCTGTAGTGTAGCTACCAAACCACCATGTTAGTTTTTTTAAAATAAGCACAAGAAACATACTTACACTCCTTTGTTCTCTCTGGTGTCTGCTCCCGGCTCTCTGCTTGCCGGTAGCAGCAGGGAGGGGCCGCACCAGCAGCTGCGTCTGTGATCAGCCAATCACAGACAAGGCTGCCAGCTATGCAAACAACCGAGGGAATGAAGGAGCATAAGTATGTTTCTTGTGCTGATTTCACAAAACTAACGCCAGTTGGGGTGGGCTGGGGTAAGCTACACTACAGAAAACTATTTTAATGCTATGGAAAGAAGCAGCAATAAGGGGATCAGGGGGGGGGAGGGCTCTCCTCCGTATGCCAGTGTCCTCAGGGAGGACAAGGAAGAAGCAGGGGCCAGATGACATGCAGACAGCTCCTTCTCTTCACTTTTCATAACTTTGAACAGGCACTGCAGGAGAATCACAAGGATTTTTTAACACTACACAGTGGGGCCTGTAGGGGGTTAAATTTTAGTTGGGGGTGGACATGCCCTTTAAAAGGAAATGGGATGCTTTAAATTATATTTCTAGAAAGGAAAAGTCAATTTAACAAAGTAATTTAGCTGGACTTTTAAGATGTAACTTTATATATGATTTAATAACACACAATGTAGTGCGGAGGAGCAGAATAGCAAATGAATGGAATAGGATGTAGAAGTTTTCTAATGAACATTTCTGGAGCCAATTAAGTAAAGGGATTTAATACTTCGTACAACAGATATACCATGACCTGGATGAATGAGAACCTTCACAAGCATTCAACCAGGTAGCTAATGCAATCGCAAAACTGTCTGAAACAGTGTTTGTAGAGAGAAATAATAAATGTAAGAAAGCATTAAAGGGTATGTCCACCCTAAATATAATACTTTTCTGTAGTGTAGCTACCAAACCACCATGTTAGTTTTTTTAAAATAAGCACAAGAAACATACTTACACTCCTTTGTTCTCTCTGGTGTCTGCTCCCGGCTCTCTGCTTGCCGGTAGCAGCAGGGAGGGGCCGCACCAGCAGCTGCGTCTGTGATCAGCCAATCACAGACAAGGCTGCCAGCTATGCAAACAACCGAGGGAATGAAGGAGCATAAGTATGTTTCTTGTGCTGATTTCACAAAACTAACGCCAGTTGGGGTGGGCTGGGGTAAGCTACACTACAGAAAACTATTTTAATGCTATGGAAAGAAGCAGCAATAAGGGGATCAGGGGGGGGGGAGGGCTCTCCTCCGTATGCCAGTGTCCTCAGGGAGGACAAGGAAGAAGCAGGGACCAGATGACATGCAGACAGCTCCTTCTCTTCACTTTTCATAACTTTGAACAGGCACTGCAGGAGAATCACAAGGATTTTTTAACACTACACAGTGGGGCCTGTAGGGGGTTAAATTTTAGTTGGGGGTGGACATGCCCTTTAAAAGGAAATGGGATGCTTTAAATTATATTTCTAGAAAGGAAAAGTCAATTTAACAAAGTAATTTAGCTGGACTTTTAAGATGTAACTTTATATATGATTTAATAACACACAATGTAGTGCGGAGGAGCAGAATAGCAAATGAATGGAATAGGATGTAGAAGTTTTCTAATGAACATTTCTGGAGCCAATTAAGTAAAGGGATTTAATACTTCGGAAGGTGAAATTAAAGGGCAAGTCCAGCCCCAAAATGAAAGCTTACATACAGGTAAATCACCCCCCAAAACCCTAAATGGTAATAGTTTAAAGGGCATGTCCACCCCCAAAACTATAATCCCCCCAACTACTGGCCCCATCATGTAGTGTAGTTTAATCCTACCTCACATCCCAGCTCCATAGGGTTCTCCTGCCCCCCCCAAAGTCCCAAAAACTGCCCACCAGGAGGCTAGCAGAGTCCATATAGGACTCTGCCTCCTACCTGGCCTCCGGGAGAAGTTTGGCATGCGTACTGCAGCCCTTTTCCCCCTCCCTCCCTCTCCGAATTCCCTCCCCCTAGCATTTATCCCCTTTAATATAGCCTTCCCCCTGGTCCCCCAGCCCCAACCGCATCATTTTTATTTTTAGAAAGTGCCCCAAACTCTTACTTACCTCTCCTCTTTCCTGCGCTGCACTGAATGACCGGCAGCCGCGTCCGTGATTGGCTGCCGCTCAGCCAATCACAGACGCGACTGCCGGTCCTGCCCCTCTGCTTGCATTTTCTCGCAAGCAGAGGGCCGGGAGCGCGGCGGAGGAAAGAGGGGAGGTAAGTAAAAGTTTGTGGCACTTTCTAAAGATAATAATGATGCGGTTGGGGCTGGGGGACCAGGGGGAAGGCTATATTAAAAATTAGATTTAAGGGTGGACATACCCTTTAAAATCTGAAATATAAAAGTCTAACCTGAAATCCTGCACAATGTCCTGTTTCCCGTTTCTACTTCCTGGTTCTTCCAGTTAGTAACTGTCAGTTATGGATTTGACAGTTGACATCACAGCCAATGACTGAATGTTAATCCCGTCTGCCTCTTCTGAGCATGCCCAGGCTCAGTACAGGCTCAGTACAGGTTTCTAAATTGCTCAGTTTCCATGAGGCATCCAGAAGCATAGCAGGAATACAGTAATGAATTCATAGGACAAACTATGATATATCAACATATTTTAAAGAGGCCATTCTTTCTAAAAGATGCTCTTATGAGGGTGGAGTTGTCCTTTAAACAGTGTACGGCTTTGTTACTCTGCACTGAAATCTTGTATCATTTTTTTCCTTCTAAATAACCTATTGAAGGCTGATTTAATCTCCTGATTCCTCAGAGTGTAAATCACGGGGTTTAACAAAGGGGTACCCATGGTGTACAGGAGAGAGACAACCTTGTTAACTGTCTGTGAATGGCCATTGGTGGGCACCACATACACCATTATTATTGTCAGATAATATGTTGAGACAACGCTCAGGTGAGAGCTGCAGGTGGAGAAGGCTTTTTCCTTCCCTTTGACTGATGGGATCCTCAGAATAGCTCTTACAATGCAGCAATATGTGAGGATTATAAAGAGGAATGGGAAAATGGTGACCGTAGTAGAAAGCAGGGAAACCTCCAACTGAACTGCAGATGTGTCAGAGCAAGATAACTTCAACAAAGGGGCAAAATCACAGAAGAAATGGTCAATTGTATTTGATCCACATAGTCGCAATGAAGATATAAACCCTACTGAAACAGTGGTAACTACAGACGCAAGAGTCCAGCAAGCAAGAGACAAGTAGAAGCAAAACCAGAAGTCTACCATGGACCTATAATGTAAGGGACTGCATATCGCTACATATCGGTCATAGGACATCAATGTGAGTAGCAGACTCTCGGTTGCAACAAATGTGCCAAACAATTCAAGCTGTGCGAAGCAACCAGCAATAGACAAGATGATCCCCTTGTTCAATAGGGCTTGTAGCAAAACAGGAGTCACATTGGTGGTGAGCAAGATTTCAGACAGTGAGAGATTGCAGAGGAAAAAGTACATTGGGGAATGTAATAACTTAGAGGACAGAACCAATGAAATGACTAGAAGGTTCCCTAACAAAGTCAACATATAGATTCCAGTGAATGCGATAAAGAGCAGAACTCTGAAGCTATAAAGAGTATGGAATCCTAAGACAAGGACCTCATGAATGGACGTCTCATTTTGAACTCTTGTAGTTTGCAGTGTATTAGATCCTATCATATTTTTCACCCTGCAATCCAAATGGAAGTGTTGTCATAAAGAACAGTACTAATCATGTATCTTTTGGTATTCTAATATATTTTTGTAATAAGAAGTTACAAAAGGCTTTGCTACACACACAGACCACAACCTCTACTCTCTAGTGCCTGCAATGAGTGACTAAACAAACTCTTGAAGTGATGAGTGCATGAAAATGATCTATAATAAAGGAGTTTGTGAATGTATACATGTTGGCGCTATATAAATCTATAATAATAAAAAAACAGGCACATAAAAAGAAGCTTCAGAATATTTGCTATAATGTAACAAAAATCTTGTTTATAAAAGTTTTATTAGCATTTGAGACCCTAGTGACATTGGCTATGTATCTATCTGATTGATAGTCCATTAACTGGAACTAAAGACTTAAATTTATTCCGCCTCGTACTATAAAAACAAACTGCTATTACCAATACTGTCCCCAATACTTGTTAAAAGAAAATACTTACGTCGAATAGTTTTTTTAAAGACAATATAAATGAGATTACACAGGTATTCTTATAACAGTTTGATGTTTTATTATCCTGTGTTCAATTAGCAAATGTTAACTGTTAGAATTGGCAAGAGTACATCCCCCTGGCTTTTGGCCTATTGGGACAGAACTAAACAAAGACATTACCCCACAGGAGTAATCATTTCACTCTCTCTGGACCCTTGGTAATTAAAGGGAAGAAGTTGTATGTGAATCCCAGTTTCAATATAAACCAGGTTTTGATTAGAAATTGCTGGTTTCGAAAATACGCAGATCCAACAGAATTTTAGAAACTTTTCATGGAAAATAGAAACATCAAAAATTACAATTCGAAACTTTGAAAATTAATTTTGAAAATCTAAAATTTCTATCAAAATATCTAAAATTTCAATCGTAAAATTGAAAATGTCTATTGAAAATGTAAGGTTTTATATATTAGAACAGAGTTCTACAGAGTTCTAACCTCAAAGGTTTATTCTGTAGGAATTTAAAGTGTATGTATATTGAAAAAATAACTTTGCATCATCTTAATCTATAAATAAATGCATGTAAGTAGCACTTCCTCTGATGTGTGTGTGTTGCTGCATGCCTTTAATACAATACTTGTTTTGCTCAGGCTCTGACCAATGGCCTATTTTCCCCCATACCAACTGTTAATACTGCATACAGCACCCAGCACACCAACAGTCAAACCATTCCAGCTACAGCAAACTGCTTACAGATATGCTAAAACGTGAGATGTTTCAGCTTGGATATGTAATGACATTTTCCAGTGTACATATCATTTAAAGAAAAAACTTTTTTTTTTAATTGCTCATTACTGGCAATTAATTCTTCCCAACTACCCCTGTACCTTTTTTTGGTTGATCTGCCCCCTATTTATTTAGATATCTAATCTGAAGAAAAGATGCTTCAGCTGTCAATTAAGTACCGTATAATAAACCTTTGCCGTGTACAAGTACTGATTTTGAATTTCCCAGCCCCACTGAATGAGTCAACCACAAACTGTTCTCAGTATTTTAGAGGAAAATGTGAAGCCACCTCTAACAGCTGAAGCTTGGATGAAAAAAGATCTCTACCTGTCTGAAACATAAAGATAGCTCTGCATTAACAAATGACAGCAAACTTTAATGATCTGAGCCAACATTACAAATTTCCTCCAAAAGGATATGAGAGATTGGTACAACCAAGTTTTTCACACTAACACAATGTGATCTGTTTAAACTTAGGTTCCTGGCCTGATCCATGGCATTTTGTCATTCAGACATTTATTAGCTATTTGCCAAATTAAGGTCTAAAAATAATGTATGTGTTGAAACAAGAGCTGTAGACTTTGAACTCTTGGAAAAATATGCCAAGTCTTGGTACCTTTGGCATTAGAGAAGTATGTGTATGGGTGATAAGAGAATGGCATAAAAGAACACATTTTATGAACCAGTGGTTTGATTTGAAGGGAGGTGAGAGAGTCTTTTCTAAAAGGTCTGACATTGTGGAATTTTCGGTTTAGACTTGGAAGCAACAACTATATTTTAATAATCCTTCATATCTCATCCAGCTTTTTATTAAACTGACCAATGAACCTGCCATAACAACGTCCACTGGAAGACAGTTCCATAGCTTTACCGTTCTCACAGTGAAAAACCCTTTCCGAGCTTGAAGCCTAAACCTTTTTTCTTCAAGTCTTAAGGGATGTCCTCGTGTCCTTTGACATGTTCTATTGGTGAACAATGCCCCAGATAGTTTATTGTATGGCCCGTTAATGTATTTATACACAGTAATCATATCCCCACGCAAGCGCCTTTTCTCCAGCGTACATAATTGTAACTTTTCCAGTCTCTCTTCATATTCAAGCTCCCCCAATCCCCTTATTAATTTAGTTGCCCTTCTCTGAACCCTTTCCATTTCAAAGATGTCCTTTTTGTACACAGGATTCCAAAATTGCACTGCATATTCCAAATGAGGCCTTACCAATGCTTTGTAAAGAGGGAGAATTACATTTTCCTCCCTTGAATCCATACGGATAGGATCTCTGAATGAAGGACTTTCACTCCTTATTCATATGCTACTCCAACCTAGAGTTCTTCGATTGCAATCCAACACAACCCATGTTTTACAGTTTCTTAATGGATTTCACTGGCTTAATAACTATTGATGCTGCATCTTTATACTCCAGCTTACCCCATTATTGGGGTTTACAAGCAGTTGAATACTATCTTGACAAATATAGCAATAGAATATCTACGCACAACTATTTTCTTTTTGTTCACAAATTCTATCTACAAGTGCGTGGTGCAGTGACGGGGGCAAATTTTGCCCTCACCTATGGTGATTTAGATTTGGGTTGCTGGGAGGAGACCTATGTATTGAATATCCCTCTTAGAGAAACTTGTACAGGTCTATAGATGTGGGTTTGGGGAGGCACAAGGGTGAATGTGAAACCCTCATTAACGAGAATGGTTTTAACTTGAGGTTCACATGGCATTATAGGGGTGATTATATTAATTACTTAGATTTGTCTATCAGGATAATAGATTTCAGATTGACACCTTTTCCAAAAAACAAATATTAAAGGGCATGTCTACTCCTCTTAAAATAATTTAGTATGTGATAGAAGATCCAAAAACCCAGGATCCGTTCTACTTAGTTACCAAAGCTGCTGCTAGACTGAGAAAAGAGGCTTAATATCCCATGATACAGCCCCGCTTAGTCCACACCTTTGCTGCTGCACGTGGCCTTTGCAAGCACTAGTAGCAGTAGAAGAGGCTCCTTCTGTAATGGCCATCAGCAGTGACATCACTGTCAGCGCCGTGACTGACGGCCATTACCAGGAAGTAGCTGTGAGCCATGGCGCTAGATCGTAAGCTTATTTTTCAGTCTAGAAACAGCTTTGGAAACTTTAAGTAAAACGGATCCTGGGTTTTGGGGGGTGTTCTATCATATACTAAATTATTGTAAGAGGGGTGGACATGCCCTTTAAGAACACTTTAAATCCAATCATCCAAACTGTATTAATGGTATTCCTTATAGTTAATTTCTGCCTTTGAAATGTATTTGCTCAATGGATGAGGATTCCCTAGAAAAAGCATGTGAAATGAGAGCTTGTTTTGTCCAAATGGTTACAAAGTCAATCTCTTTACTCCTAATGGTCCCAAGAATAAAGGGGGTCCCCACCATGATAAATGTATCCAACTTAATCCCTCAATTTTATGATATTGTGAATATTATTAAAAAACATCTCCCCATCCTTAGATAAACAGGGATTTCGACATTTTGGACATTTTAAATGGCCCTAGAAGAGTGTGTACTATATGAGATACTCTCTATCCTAGTGAATATAAAGATAAAACAACAGCCAGTAGTTGGTGCCTTTTAAGGACAACCAGAATATATACTGTACCTTCTAACATTCAGAACTTACCATATGCAATATGTAGGCCACATATTTGTATGTTAAAGTCAAGACTATGTGAACATGTTAGAGCTTGCCTGGCTGAGCTAGGTTCAGGTTGAGCAACCATGATATACAATCGATGTAACTTTATAAATGTATAAATTGTCTTGGAAAAACGGGGCTGATGGGGAGGAGCAAAGTTGGCCTGTGCTATTCTGCAGCAACCAATCAGATATTATCTAATTGCAGTGACCCTCTTAAAAGATAAAATCTGATTGGGTGCTGCAAATTAATAGCACCTCTCATTCCATCAGCCCTAATGTGTTTATTACACTGGACAATTATAGGCTGAAATATAATACCAGAGTCTTTGGTGCCGTTAGTCCCGGGCAGACATTTAGTAATATAAATTGTTTATTATTTAGGAATCTGTAAAATCAATATAACCGTCTCTATTTATTAGGAAGTTTAACTTTTTTCGGAATTTACTTTGCTAAAAAAAAAAACTATTTGGGAACTTTGTGACATTTAGAACATGTACACGTGTCCTGTTCAATCTTTATTTATATGTCATCACATCATTATATTGTGTTTACACTAGTTTAGTGACCTCTGTTCTTTGTTACAATGATGGGGAGAACGTTCCGCACTTACTATTAACCAATATGGTTTATCTATGTGGGGGAAAGTTTACACAACACTTTACAGCTAAAAATAAAACTTCCTTAAGCTGGCCATACACGGGCAGATGTTACGCAGATCGAATTTTGGAAATCCGATCAAAAGAACCGCTCAAAGCCTCCCACCTCCAGGCTCTGATCTTTCTGCAGATTGCAAATTAAAACCTGCAGCTGACGGGGACTGAAGATGGGGTCCGCCTGACCTGATCTTCATTTTTGGGATTGCCCAAAATATCAATCCCGTGTATGGGGGGGCTTCAAGGTCCGTACACACGTCCGATAGGATGGCCGAAGGACAACCCCCAAGTACAAGAAACATGCACGACGAATGGGCGTTTTGGCCAATAATCGCGTGTGTATGCATTTATTCAAATGTCATTCATTGATCCAACATGGTGCATTGACGAAACAACGCCCAAGGGAATGCATACACACGCATGATTATCGGTTGAAATGGCCGTTTGTCATGCATGTGCACGCGCTTAGACGTCAAGTCGGACGTGTGTACGAGGCTTTAGACTGATCAATGATTAGTGAGTGACAGATGGGTAAACCTATCAATATTTCCCAGCATGCCTCTAATTTGTTTCCTTAAAATAGGTTCAGGCTTTGTTGAAGCTAAATTGATTCTATATTTCGGGGATGTCCGACGTGTGGCTTTCCAAAAGTTAATCTCATTACTTTGTTGCAGAATGCTGGGAGATGTAGTTTTACATCTGGACTGGAGTGGCACTGGTTAGACATCCATGAAATATCTCTGCTATATGACCTAACGTGCAGATAGCTTAAAGGGGAACTAAAGTCACAAGACAACATTTTCCCAATAGAGCACATTTGCAATGATACTGCAAAGGTGTCAGCAGGCTACTAGCGTCAGTTCCCATAATTCATCTCCATAGGTTTGCTGGGAGTCTAAGGGGCAATAAAAGGTGCATGAGTTTGCATGTGAAAATAATCAGCAGTAACCAATCAGATGTTCGCTAACTGCAGTAACCAATTGAAAAGCTAAAATCTGATTGGTTGCTGAAAATCATTAACATGGACAGACTGTTGCACCTCTTATTGTTTTACACTGTAAGGGCTTGGTCACACTATCACGCACATTAGTGCTCCTATACACATCTGTGTTAGTGGAACAAATTTGACACGCACAAAAAGTCACGTGCTCATGTGTTCTGAGTGCAAAACACAATCTGAATCGTGCAAGTGGGGCCTAGCCCTCTGTGTATGCCGTATACTTCTGAGCATGCTCTTTCTTGTACATGATTTCATAGCATAACGGTCCCAGCACAAGTAGTGTGGCCAATCCAATTGGCAGACACTAGCGTGTGCTTAAGGTGGAGGATGTCTCTATGCTAAAATTTCTTTAAAGTCCGGACCAGAATCTAAATATGTTATAGGAAGAAGCGTAGAAGAAACAAATCCAAGTGTATCATCCTCTATACAGTAGATCCACTTCCCACTACCTTGTATTGTACAGTGCTTTTTCTTATATTGAGACCAGCAGCTTTTACAATTCAGGTAATGAATCATAATGAAGTTTTAGGGTTAGGCCATATGCACTATGTTTAAATCAATACAAATACATGTGAAAATATATATAAATAAAGCTGTGCAGTGCAACTGTTCAATTCTGTTACCGTATTCTCGGGCATATTTATAAAACGGCGACTAGTCATCACGGAGGAATTTACACTTTTGTTTTGTAAATCTACAATATTGATTTTCAGAGTTTTATTCTGCTACGCTGTGTTTTTTTTAAATATTTATGTTGCTATTTCTAATGTACGTTACACTGAATTGTCGCTCTGATATTTATAAAGCTGCGAAAAGCAGACAAGTTGTCAAGTCTAGAAAGTGTAAATGCGTTCAGTTCAATGAAGAAAGGTGTTCAGGGTGTGTGACTAATTTTCATACATTTTTATCTGGGAGGTGTAAAAACTATTATTATAACTACATTAATGTGTTTATTACCATAACTACAGTAATGTGTTTATTACCATAACTACAGTAATGTGTTTATTATCATAACTACAGTAATGTGTTTATTACCATAACTACAGTAATGTGTTTATTA
>JAACNH010009856.1:0-10544 GCA_019447015.1 Hymenochirus boettgeri
CATACTGATACGAGTGGGTCTGATACCATACTGATACGAGTGGGTCTGATACCATACTGATACGAGTGGGTCTGATACCATACTGATACGAGTGGGTCTGATACCATACTGATATGAGTGGGTCTGATACCATACACCCTAATATACAATATCAATAGGGATTGGAGTGAGTTGAAACAACGGGGACACGATCCAAGGTGTACCTAATATACACTATCAAAGGATAGAGACCGTGAGACACTTTCGTCCTAAACTATCATCGGGGATAGGTACGGGACACTGTCCAGGTACCTAATATATCATACAATAGGGACATTATGGGTGAAACACGGGGACACTGTCCTTAGGAACCTAATATACACTATCAATAGGGATAGGGTGAAACACGGGGACACGTCCAGGTACCTAATATACACGATCATAGGGATAGGGTGATGAAACACGGGGACACTGTCCAGGTACCTAATATACATATCAATAGGCGTAGGGTGAAACACGGGCACGTATCCAGGTGCCTAATAGCACTATCAATAGGGATAGGTGTAACACGGGACACTATCCAGGTACCTAAATACACTCATCAATAGGGATAGGTGGAAACACGGGGACACTATCCAGGTACCTAATATACACTATCAATAGGGATTGGGTGAAACCGGGGACACTGCACGGTACCTAAATTACACTATCAATAGGGATAGGGTGAAACACGGGGACAAATCCCAGGTACATAATATACACATCAATAGGGATAGGGTGAAAAACGGGACACTGCCAGGTACCTAATATACACTATCAATAGGGATAGGGTGAAACAGGGGACACTGTCCAGGTACCTAATATACACTATCAATAGGGATGGGTGATTGAAACAGGGACACTGTCCAGGTACCTAAACACTATCAATAGGGATAGGGTGAAACACGGGGACATATTCCTGGTACCTAATATACACTATCAATAGGGATAGGGTGAAACACGGGGACACTATCCAGGTACCTTAATATACAATATCAATAGGGATAGGGTGAAACACGGGACACTATCCAGTACCTAATATCACATCAATAGGATAGGGTGTGAAACAAGGGACACTAGTCCAGGTACCTAATAACTATCAATAGGGTAGGTGAAAACGGGGACACTATCCAGGTCACTAATATACACTATCAATAGGGATAGGGTGAAACCGGGGGACACTGTCCAGGTACCTAATATACCCTATCAATAGGGTAGGGGGGGTGAAACACACGGGACACTATCCAGGTACCTAAATACACTACAATAGGGATAGGTGAAACACGGGACACTGTCCAGGTACCTTAATATGACACTATCAATAGGGATAGGGGGATGAAACCAGGGGACACTGTCCAGGTACCTAATATACACTATCAATAGGGATAGGGTTGAAACAAGGGACACTTCCAGGTACCTAATATACACTATCCAAAGGGATAGGGTGGTGAACAGGGGGACACTCCAGGTACCTAATATACAATAATGGGATAGGGTGAAACACGGGACACTTCCAGGTACCTAATATACACTATCATAGGGATAGGGTGAAACACGGAGACACTTCCAGGTACCTAATATACACTATCAATAGGATAGGGATGTGAAACACGGGGGACATTCCAGGTACCTAATCATACACTATCAAATGGATAGGGGAAACACGGGGACACTATCCAGGTAACTATATACACTATCAATAGGGATAGGTGAAACACGGGACACTGTCCCGGTAACTAATATACACTATCAATAGGGATAGGGTTGAAAACACGGGGACACTTCCAGGTACCAATATACACTATCCATAGGGATAGGGATGAAACACGGGGACACTGTCCAGGTACCTAATATACACTATCAATAGGGATAGGGTGTTGAATGAAAACACGGGGACACTATCCAGGTACCTAATATACACTATCATAGGGATAGGGTGATAGAGGTGAAACAACGGGGACCACTTCCAGGTCCCTAATATACACTATCAATAGGGATAGGGGAAACACGGGACACTATCCAGGTACCTAATATACACTATCAATAGGGATAGGGTGAAACACGGGACACTATCCAGGTACCTAATATACACTATCAATAGGGATAGGGTGAAACACGGGACACTTCCAGGTACCTAAATACACTATCAATAGGGTAGGGTGGAAACCGGGACACTATCCAGGTACCTAATATACCATATCAATAGGGATGGGGTTGAAACACGGGGACACGTCCAGGTACCTAATATCACTATCAATAGGGATAGGGTGAAACACGGGGACATATCCAGGTACCTAAATATACACTATCAATAGGGATAGGGATGAAAACACCGGGGACATTCCAGGTTACCTAATATACACTATCAATAGGAGGTGAGGGTGAAACACGGGGACACTGTCCAGGTACCTAATATAACTATCAATAGGGATATGGGTGAAACACGGGGGACACGTCCAGGTACCTAATATACACTATCAATAGGGATAGGGTGAAACACGGGGACACTCCAGGTACCTAATATACACTATCAATAGGGATAGGGGTGAAACACGGGGACACTTCCAGGTACCTAATATAACTATAATAGGGATAGGGTGTAAACACGGGGACACTATCCAGGTACCTATATATACTATCAATAGGGATAGGGTGAAACACGGGGACACTACCAGGTACCTAATATATAATTCAAATAGGGAGATAGGGTGAAACACGGGGACACTATCCAGGTACCTAATATAAACTATCAATAGGGATAGGGGATGAAACACGACTATCCAGGTACCAATAACACATCAATAGGGAAGGTGAAACACTGGACCTTCCAGGTACCTAATATACATATCAATAGGGATAGGGTGAAACACGGGGACACTATCCAGGTACCTAATATACACTTATCAATAGGGATAGGGTGAAACAAGGGGACACTATCCAGGTACCTAATATACACCTCAATAGGGATAGGGTGAAACAACAGGGACAGATCCAGGTACCTAATTACACTATCAATAGGGATAGGGTGAAACACGGACAATATCCAGGTACCTATTACACTATCATAGGATAGGGTGATGAAACACGGGACACTGTCCAGGTACCTAATATACAACTATCATAGGGATAGGGTGGGATAGGGTGTGAAACACGGGGACACTGTCCAGGTACTAATATACACTATCAATAGGGATAAGGTTCATGTTTAGTGATTGTGGGACTTAGGACAGAATGACAGAGACAGACGGAGGTTGGTGTGTGTGTGCATTTGGATGTGGGTGTTGCCTGGCATTTCAGCTGGACTGGATTTACTTCCGTTGTCTCCCACCCACAGCGCGTGTGTGAGGTGTCATAGGGAAAAGTATAATTATGTGGCTGTGTTCCCAGCACCTTATAAGGTCTATCTTCGTACAGTAATTGGTGATGTCAGTGGATGTGTAAGGTGGCGGTGAGTAACAGCTGGTATAGGGGGGATCACTGATAGGGAGACAAGGCGGGAGCTCGGAGGGGGGGGGGGTTAGTACGGATCAATCAGAGGTAAAGATTATTAAATAAACAATCAGGGGGATAACACTGTAAAAATAGGGTATTTAATCATCATAATAAGGAAGCCCAGAGCAGAGAAAAGAAAAACACGGTATATCTAGTACAAGAGTAAAATCCAATACCCAGCATCCTCCAAGAACTAAAAGTGAGTATGGAATATGAAATAAAGGGCGAGGCCTTAGCCAATCACAGGAGCGGGATGCCGGTCGCGCCCTTTCTGCGGCGAGGGAACGACGGCTGGTAAGTACTTGGGGAGGTCTTAGAAAGCTTCCGAGGTCAAGGGTGATATCTATTTCCTGCGGATTATACATTTTAGTTTGGGGGTGGATTTACCCTTTAATAACAGGGGTGACAGGTGTTAGCTTTCAAATGTTAAAACATCTGATTGGTTGGGGCAAAACCTACGCCATTTTAAACGATAAGAACTTTTATTGAATCCCTGTATATAATGAAATGAACAGACAGATAGGAAACGTTTCCATATCCTGAGCGGTTTACAGTAACTGACGGTTATTCCTAGTCCGGGGATTTATACATTAAGGGGCAGTTGGAGTGACAGACATATACGCATTAATGAGTGACAGACATCATACTGGATGACATTGAGGGACAGAGACATCATTATGGCATAACATTGAGTGACAGATCTATGCTATTACTGCAGATTAAGGCATTACTAAGGGACAGACAATCTACTGGCCATTACATTAAGTGACAGACATCCTACTGGCATTACACTGAGTGACAGACATCCTTACTGCTTACATGAGTGACAGACATCAATGGAGTACATTGGAGTGACAGACATCATACTGGCATTACATTAAGTGACATGACATCCTACTGGCATAACATTAAGTGACATGACATCCTACTGGCATTACACTGAGTGACAGACATCCTACTGGCATTACATTGAGTGACAGACATCCTACTGGCATTACATTGAGTGACACCATCATACATGGCATTTACAATTAAGTGACATGACATCCTATGGCATTACATTAAGTGAATGACATCCTACGGCATACATGAGTGACAGACATCTAATGATTAATTGAGTGCAGACATCATACTGGCATTACATTGAAGTGACATTGACATCTCCCCCATACTGGCATTACATTAAGTGACATGACATCCTACTGGCATAACATTACAGTGACATGACATCCTTATGGCATGACCTGAGTTGCCGACAGTATACTGGCATAACATTGGTGACAGACATCCTCACTTGGCGATTACACTGAGTGGACAGGACATCATACTGGGCATAACATGAGTGACAGACATCTACTGGCATAAAAACATTAAGTGATGACAGCCTACTGGCATAACATAAGGACATGACATTGGCTAACTATGAGATCCTTTTTTTTTAGCAATTATTGAGGAAGGACATCCTACTGAGCATTTACATTGAGTGACAGACATTCTGCATTACTGATAAGCATTATACCATTGAAGTGCAGACATTAATCTACTGACAAGTGTCCACTGGCTGCAGGATGTAATTGCACAGGTAATGCCCACACTGCCCAAATTCAAACCTACACCAAATATCCACCTGATACATTCCCACATCTCAGACTCTCTCTTTCCCATACCCACCCACTGTAGATAATAGCTAGACTTTTCCAATATTATAAGGAAGGACCTGTCAGTAAGAAGTGAATTGAAAGTCTCCCGCTCCTGTCTCTTAAAATGGTATAAGCAAGGTTATAGAAAACAATATGGTTACATGTTAAATTACTGGTTAATCCTGTGCTATGCTGTGTGGGGTTTGTACATAAACACAAGGTCTATAAAGTCTATAGTAACACTGTAGGGGGTTTGTACATAAACACAAGGTCTATAAAGTCTATAGTAACACTGTAGGGGGTTTGTACATAAACGCAGGTCTATAAAGTCTATAGTATACACGTAGGGGTTTTGACATAACACGCAAGGTCTATAAGTCTATAGTAAACATGTAGGGGGTTGTACATAAACGCAAGGTCTATAAAGTCTATAGTAACACTGTAGGGGGTTGTACATAAACACAAGGTCTATAAAGTCTATAGTAAAACACTGTTAGGGGGTTTGTTACATAAACGCAAGGTCTATAAAGTCTATAGTAACATGTAGGGGGTTTGTACATAAACGCAAGGTCTAAAAGTCTATAGTAAACGGTAGGGGTTTGTACATAAAGCAAGGTTCTATAAAGTCTATAGTAACACTGTAGGGGTGTGTACATAAAACGCAAGGTATATAAGGCTATAGTAACATGGTAGGGGTTTGTACATAAACGCAAGGTCTATAAAGTCTATAGTAACACTGTAGGGGGTTTGTACATAAACGCAAGGTCTAAAAAGTCTATAGTAACACTGTAGGGGGTTTGTACATAAACGCAAGGTCTATAAAGTCTATAGAACACTGAGGGGGTTTGTACATAAAAACGCAAGGTCTATAAAGTACATTAGTAACACTGTAGGGGTTTGTACATAAACCAAGGTCTTTAACGTCATAGTAACCCCCCACTGTAGGGTTTGTACATAAACGCCAAGGTCTATAAAGCTCTATAGTAACACGTAGGGGGGTTGCTACAATAACGCAAGGTCTATAAAAGTCTATAGTAACCCTTAGGGGGGTTGTACATAAACGCAAGGTCTATAAAGTCTAAGTAAACACTGTAGGGGGTTTGACATAAAGCAAGGTCTATACAGTTCTATAGTAGAACACTGTAGGGGGTGTTGTACATAAAGCAAGTCTATATAAGTACTTATAGTAACACTGTAGGGGGTTTGACATAACAGCAAGGTCTATAAAGTCTATAGTAACATGTAGGGGGTTTGTAACCAATAAACGCAAGGTATATAAAAGTCTATAGTAAACATGTTGTAGGGGGTTTTACATAAACGCAAGTCTATCAAGTCTTATAGTAACACTGTAGGGGGTTGTACATAAACGCAAAGGTCTAAAATCTATAGTAACACGTAGGGGTATGTACATCCAACGCAAGGTCTATAAAGTCTATGTAACACGGTAGGGGGTTTTGTACATAAAGCAAGGTCTATTAAAGTCTATAGTAACACTGTGTAGGGGGTTTGTACATTAAAACGCAAGGTTATAAGTTATAGTAACATGTAGGGGGTTTGTACAGAAACGCTAAGTCTATAAGTCTATAGTAACACTGTAGGGGTTGTACATAAACGCAGTGTCTATAAAGGTCTAAGTAACACTGTAGGGGGGGTTATGTACAATAAACACAAGGTCTATAAGTCGTATAGTAACACTGTAGGGGGTTGTAAAAACACAAAGGTCTATAAAGTCGTATAGTAAAAACACGTGTAGGGGGTATGTACATAACACAAGGTCTATTAAAGTCTATAGTTAACACATGTAGGGGTTTGTACATAAACGCAAGGTCTATAAAGTCTATAGTAACACTGTAGGGGGTATGTACATAAACGCAAGGTCTATAAAGTCTATAGTAACACTGTAGGGGGTTTGTACATAAACACAAGGTCTATAAAGTCTGTAGTAACACTGTAGGGGGTTTGTACATAAACGCAAGTCTATAAAGTCTATAGTAACACTGTAGGGGGAGACATAAAACACAAGGTCTATAAAGTCTATAGTAACACTGTAGCACATTAGTTTTTGTAGCCCCAATGTATGGGTGCCATTTTGGGTTAATTTATATATTTTTCTAGGCATGTACTGTATCTCTGTCATCCTTATGGAATCCTGGCACAGAAAAGATTGTTGTGATTTGTGTCTTTCGTTCTATTCCGGCACCTTCTGGAAAACAAATGGTCGGAAGTTCCAGAGTTCCAGTCTAAGAACTGTCTGTACCGGTCACCATGGAAACAAACCACGTAGGGTACAAACTGTAATTGGTTAGAAAAAAGCAGTCGGGAAGAAAATGTGAATGGAAGAAATGAGGGTGGGAAATAAATTTGTATGAATGGAGTAATGTCAGAGATAAATGAAGAAGGTAAAATATAGTGGATAATGTATCCCCTACTGTAAATTATAAGGATATGAGAACGAGGGAGTTCTGGTGTTATATAAAGGTACAAGGACACAGACTGAGTTATACAGGAACTCTGGGTACCACCCATGTATTATAAGGGTATGTATCCCCTACTGTAATTATAAGGATATTAGAAGTCACTGAGGTGTTCTGTGTCTATATAAAGGTACAAGGACACAGACTGAGTTTATACAGGGAAACTCTGGGTACCACTCTGTATTAAAGGGATAATGTATCCCTACTGTAAATATAAGGATATTAGAAGTCACGGAGGAGTTCTGTGTTATATAAGGTACAAGGACACAGACTGAGTTAACAGGGAATATGGGTACCACTCATGTATATAAGGGTTAGGATCCCCTACGTTAAATTATAAGATATTAGAAGTCACTGAGAGTTCTGTGTCTATATAAAGGTACAAGGACACAGACTGAGTTATACGGGAACTCTGGGTACCATCATGTATTATAAGGGATAATGTATCCCCTACTGTAAATATAAGGGATATTAGAGTCACTGAGGAGTTCTGTGTCTTATATAAGGTACAAGGGCACACAGACTGAGTATACAGGGAACTCTGGGTACACTTTGTATTATAAGGAATATGTTCCCCTACTGTAAATTATAAGGATATTTAGAAGTCATGAGCGATTCTGTGTCTATATAAAGGTACAAGGACACAGACTGAGTTATACAGGGAACTCTGGGTACCACTCAGTATTAAGGGTAATGTATCCCCTACTAATTATAAGGATATTGAAGTCACTGAGGAGTTTGTGTTATATAAAGTCAAGGACACAGAATGAGTTATACAGGGAACTTGGGTACACTCATGTTTTATAAGGGATAAGGATCCCCTAATGTAAATTATAAGGATATTGAAGTCACTGAGGAGTTCTTGGCTATATAAGGTACAAGGACGCAGACTGGTTATACAGGGAACTCTGGGTTACCACTCATGTATTATAAGGGATAATGTATCCCTACTGTAAAATATAAGGATATTAGAAGTCACTGAGGAGTTATGTGTCTATATAAAGGTACAAGGACACACTGAGTTATACAGGGAACTTGGTAACCACTCATGTATTATACAGGATATGTATCCCTACTGTAAATTAAAGGATATAGAAGTCACTGAGGAGTTCTATGTCAATTATAAAGGTACAAGGACACAGAATGAGTTATACAGGGAACTCTGGGTACCACTCATGTATTATAAGGGATAATGTATCCCTACTGTAAATTATAAGGATATTAGAAGTCACTGAGGATTCTGTGTCTATATAAAGGTACAACGGACACAGACTGAGTTATACAGGGAACCTCTGGGCACCCTCATGTATTATAAGGTAATTATCCCCTACTGTAAACTTATAAGGATATTAGAAGTCACTGAGGAGTTCTGTGTCCATATAAAGGTACCAGGACACAGACTGGTTATACAGGGAACTCTGGGTACCCACTCATATTATAGTATGTATCCCACTATAAAATTGATAAGATATTAGAAGTCACTGAGGAGTTCGTGTGTCCATATAAAGGTCACAGGACACAAGATGAGTTATACAGGGAACTCTGGGTACCTCATGTATTATAAGGGATAATGTATCCCCTACTGTAATTATAAGGATATTAGAAGTCACTGGGAGTTCTGTGACCTATAAAGGTACAAGACACAGAATGAGTTATACAGGGAACTCTGGGTACCCTAATGTTTATAAGGGCATAATGTATCCCCTACTGTAAATTATAAGGATATTAGAAGTCATGAGGAGTTCTGTGTCTAGATAAAGGTACAAGGACACAGATGAGGTATACAGGGAACTTGGGTTACCACTCATGTATATAAGGTGAATGTATCCCCCTGTAAATATAAGGATTATAAAATCACTGAGGGAGTTTTCTGGTGTCTATATAAAGGTAAAGACACAGGACTGGAGTTATACAGGGAACTTACTGGGTACCACTCATGTATTATAAGGTATGTATTTCCCCTCTATAAATATAAGGACATTAGAAGTCACTGAGGAGTTCGTGTCTATATAAAAGGTACAAGGACCAGCGGTGAGTTACAGGGAAACTCGGGTACACGCGTGTATATAGAGGGATAATGTATCCCTACTGTAAATTATAAGGATATTAGAAGTCACGAGGAGTTTGTGTCTATATAAAGGTACAAGGACACAGACTGAGTTATACAGGGACTATGGGGTACCACTCTGTATTATAAGGGATTAATGTATCCCCTATGTAACGTTAGAAGGATATTAGAAGTCACTGAGGAGTTCTGTGTCTATAAAAGAAGGGACACAGACTTGTGTTATACAGAGGAACTATTGGGTACCACTCATGGATTATATAGGGATAATGAATCCCTACTGTAAATTTAAGGATATTGAAGTCACTGAGGAGTTCGTGTCTAATAAATGTACCAAGGACAAGACTGGTTATACAAGGAACACTGGGTTACAACTCATGTATTATAAGGATAAGTACCCCTACTGTAAATTATAAGGATATTAGAAGTCACGAGGAGTTCTGGGTGTCTATATAAGTACAAGGGAACCAAAGGACTGAGTTACAACAGGGAACTCGGGTGGTACACTAATGTATTATAATGCATAGTATCCCCTTACTGTAATATAAGGATATGTAGAAGTCACAGGCGGAGGTTCTGTGTCATATAAAGTACACAGACACAGGACTGTAGTACAGGGAACTTGGGTTACCACTCATTGTATTATAAGGCATAATGTACCCCTACTGTAAAAGTGATAAGGATATTATGAAGTCCTGAGGAGTTTTGTGTCTATATAAAGGTACAAGGAACACAGATGCAGTTATAAGGGAAACTCTGGGTACCACGCATGTATGATAAGGGATAATGTATCCCCTACGGAAATATAAGGATATAGAGTCCACGAGGAGTTCTGTGTCCTTAAAGGTACAAGGG